>JAYRBW010016908.1:0-12926 GCA_036023295.1 Invenusta paracnida | reverse complement strand
CTATCTTTAGGGTTATTTATTAAGAATTCGGTATTACGGCCCAAAAAAATAGTAATAGTAAAAAAATTATTACTCTAAAATGATTCTCGAGTAATAGTAAGAAAATTTATTACTCGAGATTCTCGAGTAATAACGATGACCTAAAACAAATGTACAGGGTGATCAAGAATGACCAACAACTTTCAAAAAATGTTATGTAACTGCAGAAAAAACGTTATTTAACATTGTAGAATAAATCATAAATAGCAAGATAATGTAATATGCTAATATCTGTCATTTGTTTAACATTGTAAAACATGTTATAAACAGCAAGATAACGTAATATTCTATGTAATAATATATATAAGGGTCAACTTGTAAACCATCGTGAGTTAGGCATAGTCGTAGTCTTCGAAAAATACTATCATTTATGCGCATTAATGCAGTCAAAGGAAAATCCTTGAAAGCTTCTCGAATAACATCTTTTAGTCTCTCTTTTGTTGAAGCTTTTGTTGCTACAATTTTTGGCTTGAGCATTCCTAAAGCACGTTGTCACATGAGGTCAGATCCGTGCTGCGCGGTGGAACAGGGACATTCTTGCCAATCCAACGATCCGGAGAGCTAGTATTCAAGAACTGCCTTTTGTTGCAATGGTTGCAATTTGTTGTGATTTTGTCTCACTTAATCGTGAAAATGTGGGTTAGCCTTGCTCCACATGCAAGTCTGCTTATAACCTTTGCCTTCACACCGCACACTCATCGGGAGGAAAATATGATCTCGATCGCGGTCGTCGCACATTGTCATCTTTGGCCAAAATTTCAGCAAGCAACACACATCTCGTGGTCCTCTGGAGATAAGAATTGTTTTTGTTGCTTTCCAATTTCTGTATCCAAAGTCTTTCATTGTTGTTCGTTTAATGTTTAAAAACTTCATTAATCATTACAAAACGAAAATCAAGCAAAAAAACATCGATCCAAAGTCGTTGGGAATTCTTGACCACTGTATATACTTATCACTATACATTTTTAAACATATAACCTATTGTAACACGTTTTTAATATATTTTAATAGTTTTACCGAGGTGACAATATGTTCCATAAGTGGTGGTGTGAGAATTACTCAAAATTGATAATGTCTTGAAAAAGAGGCGTGAGAATATTCGCAAAACTGCGGCTCAAACGATATCAAAATCTCTTGCATGAACATGTTATTTAAAAGTTGGTGTGTAGATATAGCTGTGATAAAAACAGTAGGCAAGCATTAAGTTGAAAAACTATTATAATTTGAAGAACGATTTCAGTAAAACATTTAAATTTTAAGTTTATCTTTCCACTATGTCTTAAAGTAACTAGTAAATCTAAAACCTATTAATGACGACTGATAATAATATATATTCCTATTTATTAAAGGGAATATAATACAGGAAACAATCGATTATGTAAGCTAATTTTATCGGTGTTTTAATTAATTAAAATATGTACAGTAGTGGTTATGATCCCAAACAAAAAACAGATTGAATGTGTTTATCTATGTGTTACCTATTGAAAAATGAAAAAAAATACATATATTGCAATTGTTTCAAATAACTGCCTTCGACCTTTATGCAATCTACAACAAGAATTCTAAGAAGCAACTTTACTGCAAATAATAGAATAAATCGTTTACCATTCTTATTCTATGATGGGCGACCTCCAAAGCTGCAATTATTTGCCAGTGAATTCCTTTATTTAAGGGTATCTATAGGTATAAGGAGCAAGATGAACTTAAGTCGAGTTACTGGGCTTACCACTCAACGTGTCCGTAGAGGTTAATTCGTCCGTTAGTGAAGTGGTCATTAGGCCACTATCAGAACAAAAACAGCTAATGTGGTGGGGTACTATCATGTTGAAATAACAATTATCATTAACATCTGATAGCGATGACACAACAAATCAGCTTATGTACAGTTGAGGCTATGCCAGTCATGGAAATAGTAGTTTCGGGCATTTATCATTAAATAAAAAATGCAATGGAATTTCTTAGGGCTCTTAAGCGAAAGCTACTATAAAATCCAAATTTTCGAGTCGTGAAGGATTTATGCACACTGGATTAGGAGCATTGATGTGTTTGAAACAATTAGTTTGCCAGGTAGTGTTTTACAAAAAATGTATTCAATATATTACGAAATTACTTTTGTAACATTAACACAAACTGAATAGTTTTTTAATTTTCAAAAGACTTTCAAACTAAAATATCTGTAAATAAGAAGACACACTTCACATCAAATAGTGACTATATTTTTAGTAAAAAATCACATTAGAATAGCCTATATTGAAAGTAATAATTAGAGTGAAACGCATTTTAAAATCAGATAGATAATGGATGCCAGTATGTGCAACTGAGCGATAGAATAGAAACAAATGATACTGATACAGTTCACTTGCACGCTAACAGAACTAACAAGCTGTTTATTCAACATACAGGTAGACATGTATTATTCTGGCCTTGTCCATCATGTTTGACTAAAGCAATAAAGTAAAAATGTATATTATGTTTTACGTATTCAAGAACACTTAGAGAGAGAGAGAGAGAGAGAGAAGTTAAAGAAAATAATGCCCTAATTCACAGCTCATCTGTTTAACAATAATAAGTAAACTAACTAGGCAGTTAGAGGAAAATTAACAATATGGCGAAGTTTTATTTCGTCTATAAACTCAACAAATGTGAGTAACATTTTCTCCCTCTCCAAGAATGCCTTCATTCTGAACCTCTTTTTGAATGTAAAAATACATCAGAAATGAAGCATGTTTCACGGTATGTCGTTGATGTATCTAAAATAATGTTTTTTTGTTTTAATTAGCAGTTCAAGAAAGTTGTAATAGAGAAAATGCTGAAGTATATTCTAACCTATCAGCCAGGCCACTGTAGACGTTGAGGACTGGAGGAATGTATTGTATGCTTTACTAACACTAATGAAGAGATGAGGGCAAAGAAGGGGGCAGGGTTTACTATAATCAAAGAGAGCGCAGTTTCTGTTAGGGAGTTGAAGTCAACATGGCGTGGAATCTGTCTGTAGAATGCCTGACTGAATAGATTCTGAGGGCACTTCTGAAAGAGAGATGAAGGAACGAACATTTTTGCATCGTAATTAAAGGATATGTGCATTGATATATTGCATAAGTGGTAAGGTATACTGATAAATGTCCATACGGCAAAAACATAAAAACAAGGCACACTGACATAGCCAAATTATTTTCGCAAATAAAAAAAATTATTTGTGTAGTCGATTTAAATTTTAAAAATTTCACTTAACTGGGTAACAATCGAAAAAGGACTTCTGAATTAAAATGATCCGGAAAAGTTACTATGTATTAGTGTTTACGACAACTCAAATCTACTACAATTTTGTATTCAATTCACTGGAACACAGTCATAGAGTGCATAGAAAAGTAGTATATCTTATCATATTTTTTGTAACAATCAATTATTTAAGTGAAAACATTTTACAACATCAACTTGAAATTTACCTGGTAATCTGACAATCGCTGACGTCTAAAGAAGCGTTTGTCAATATTAATTAACTGAGATTTCTTTTCATAAACTCACCTTGAGGTACACGAGTAAAGGAGGGAGGCGTTGTGAGCAAAACAGCTGTTCAAACAGGAGAGACCATTCCAGGCTGACCAATAATGTCGGAAATTGTCATCCCATAGCGCTGGCATACAGCTGTCTGGGCCCTTACAGCTTCCCGCAGAGAGATTAAATGTGCCATCTCCGGTTCCGTTTTTGTCAGCTCAAGAGCTCGGGAGAAGTAGGTTAAGGCCTGAGAAAAGTCTGCCCGTTGAACACAGAAGGTTCCAAGCATCTCGTAGGCGAGTTCGCACTTCGGGTCAGCCACTACAGCTTTCTTAAAGAATTCCATTGCCTTGTCCATGTCATTCTTCCAACGTACTTCTAAGAGTCCACGATGTACGTAGGCAGTCCCGCTGCTGGGGTCTAAATCGATGACTCGCGAGAACTCTTCGTCGGCCTCGATGAACTCGTTCTTCTCAACGAGAGACTGGGCCAGCAGAGAGTGTGTCTCCATGCAGCTTGGATGGCGCGCGGCCATCTTCTTGAACTCAGAGAGAATGTTATTTGCGTCGGTAGCTTGCATTCCCATCATGAGAATACGAAACTTGGCGTAGTAGCTTTGAGCCTAGAGTGAGAAAGTGAAGGGAGAAGAATACGAGAAAAGGAAGTGGAGAGACCGAGAAAAGAAAGGTTGAATCGAATGTCAAGCTTACCTGTGTAATAGGAAATTCTGGTTTCAATTCAACAGCTTTATCGAAGTCATTGAGCGCCTGTTCCAGATTATCCACTAGTAAGTTGATTTGACCCCTGTGATGGAATATGTCCGGACAATCGGGCCAGACTTCCAGTGCTCGTTTAAAGCAGTCCATGCAAGCATTCAGGTCCTACAAAAAGATGAGCAAAAACAAGGACACTGATATGATATCAATGCTACTAGTTTACAATTAAATAAAGTATTGTTTATTGTAGTATTTTATGAAGTATTTCATAGGGCGCTATTCATGTTTTCAAACTTTAAGCTGTCCCTAGATGGCTTAGTTATAAGTTGATTATGACGCGTTGTATTAGAGTACATAATTAGCAAATATATGATTTGTAATTATAGTGTTTGGATTTTAATTTTGAGTCGCTATGACAATATTAGTTTTAATTCATAGAAATGTACTTTTATAAATGTTGAGGTCCAAGATAAAGAAATGGCATAAAATAATTTGTAGAATGAATAGTCCAATTATAATGAGAATATAATCTGGCTTGATTATTTAAAGCAATACATTTAATATTCCTATGTAAATACTTAGGACTAAATCTACTGCAATTAAAAACTAACTGATGTATGGTAATTAAGTAAACACTTCGTGTTTTACATTTTTTTGCCGTTTTTAAAGTAATAAGTATATATATGCGTATATGTGAGTATATAAAGGCTGAGCCAATAGGGGATTTCTTACACCTAGATAATGAAATGCTACATTGTGATGATAATTTGTTAATATTATAACTAATATATAGTATGAATTGCAAACAAAAGTGCTGCTTCAATTTTTTTATTTCATAGAGCCTAAACAATATTTTCAAATGAGGTTTGCGATGAATAGCTTTGGGATAAAAGTTAAAATTTGATTATGAAGTTTCGTACTAATTAGGTATAAATGTAAGCAGCAACTTCAAAATATTCTGCTATCATTTTTGTAGAACCGTAATATTGGTTCGAATAGAAATGATAAACTCATTTAGTTGAGAGACTACCTGAGAAGCGGTCATATGAAGACTGGCCCGCTTGATCAAACCATTGACAACAACATCTCTGCTAGCAGCTCTGCTCACAGCAACATTGTCAAAGTCGACACGAGCAGCATCGTTTTCTCCCCTCAGTACGTGAAAAGTTCCTCGTAGGAGGCGGGCGCGAGCTAGATCTGAGTCATCGTCTGCTGATGCTGACTAGACAGGGAAGAGACCAATGTGCCAAAAAGTGAATTTCTCTTAACCTATCGAAAAATATAGCTTGTTTATAAAAAGTCTATTGATAATCACTGTTCAGACAATAAACTGATAACACGCCACACACTAATTAGCTTAAATTAACTTCCTTAAATATAATTAGCTATGTAACTCTACTGTAATTAATTTGAAAGTATAGATCGCTTTAATCTCTACCCTCAACATTTAACTGATTTTACAGACATTTTTACAGAAGTGTAATGACAAACAATTATTAACAGTAAATCCATATATATTAATGGTAGAATAAAATGGAGGCAGTTAAATTTCGTATTCAATTATAATTGTTTGCAGATATAGCATGGATTTTATAAATTAATCTATGCTTTTAATATGTTAATGGTAGTTTAAATTAAGCATAGGATGAATTCTTAGAATCTGAAGCAAACCTTGAAGCGTTCCTAGTGATGCTCAGTTATAGCAGTCGATACACTTTACCTCATTAGAATAATACTAAAAATAAGATAACGTGAAACGACAGTTCCTCCCTCATTTATAGTATCTAGCTATCTCTACTTTCAATCCACCAAAGCAAACAATATAATGTATCTATCTAGACTATAGGTTGAGGCTACCTACTCAGCAGAGTTGTTAACTGACATATCGATTATGTGCCTACAAGAGGGATATGTAAGAAGGAATGAAAACAGCTGCTCTTCTAACTCTTGAATTGTTTCGTCGATAAAATTCTATAAGGTTCACACATGTTACTCATTAAACATAAGGTTTGATAAAATTAAAAATTCAAGGTAGTTCTAACTATATTTTTTTACGAAAATGTTTGTTTACTATCGATTAAGTATCAGTAGGTTCAGAATTAAAAAAAAAAAAAAAACATGATAAACAAAGCATCTATTAAAGAGCACGAGTATCAATATGTTACATTTTTGGAAAAGTACATATAAACTTGTAACCGTGAAACATTTACTTAAATAATTACCCTAGTTTTGGGTCGTTATGATTACAATCGATTTGATTAGATCATGCTTTTGTTTCACTACACGCCTCAACAACCAAAAGTTTGTTTGTAAATTATTATGTCATACCAGCTCTGGATTATAGTGCAAATATATAAATATTAAATCTAACTATTACTAAACAATTCAAATAAGATGATAGAGACAGGCAGATCCATTTATACCAGAACATGTAACGGTTTATAGCTTACCTGTATAACAGGTTATAGCCGAAATATTATGAGTTTTAAGCATCAGTGATAAATTTCCAATCTAAACAGGAACATCAGTCTATACAATATGGCATAAAATAATCCGATGTCTATGTCATGGACTATATATTATGTACATGTAGATAACTACTCAGTGAGATACCGTTTTGACTAGATATTTAATCTTGTAACAAATTCAGAAACACACTAATATTATATTATTATAATACTAAATCGATATCATAGATTCTATAATGACCTCACCGAACTCACCTTCTCAAGTTCTATGACAGCCTCATCAGCCAACGCCAAAACCGCCTCATAATCGGTAGCCAAGAGTCTTTCCACGGCCCGATTCAAGATTTCAAAGCCCCTTACAGTTCCCTCCTCTTGTTCAACCCCAATGGATGTAGAAGTTGGCTCTCCGGTTAGGGTCACTGTTACGTTTTCGTCCTGACCACGATGATGGTGACCGCTTTGACCATTCTGTACTGCAGCGGCAGACACCATATCGTCATCCAGACTCAAACTCGCGTCTTCTTCCTCCTGCATAATAGAGTATTTCGCGAATGTTGTTAGCATCACAAAACCATCTATTTAACTTTCTGTGTTTACAAGATAAAGAGAACCATAATAAGTTTTGTTTTTGTCGGTATATGCATGACACACTATTTAAATAATATTATGCTCAAAATTAGACAAATTCATTACTTCCATTTGGAATTATGTATTTGTATCTAATTTCAAATTAATTTTGAAATATCCCATGCTATTTTGTACTAGAAAATCTTTGTCTTTCTGTATAAACAAAAAGAACCCTAGTTTAAAGTATTGTAAAAGACAGAAAGTGTTATAATATACATAGGTACGTAATAGTGTTATAAAAAAAATTCAAAATATTTATAAGTTCATATTTAAGTATACATATATATACAGGTCAGGGTGTTTTTAAGTAGGTTACAAATAAAACTGAAACCAATGTAATATATTTAACACATATTATAATTTATTTTCTAGGACCATGAAAAGCATAATTGGAATATTTGATAAAGTAAAAAACATGTATTTATATATATCAACAAACATTTACATCCCTATAAATGGTTATTAAAAATATATTATAAACAAGCGTAATATAATACATTACTTGTGTTTATCATATTTCTACATATTACTATGTAGTACTACGCTTTTATATGTTAAATAACATTTACAATGTGATATGTAAGTTTCCCGATAATTCAATGGAGAAAAATAGGGCGTGGAATCGCTCCGTTATGAAAAATCACGTAACGTCGGAAAATCTCATAAGAAATAGCTTAAGAATAAATATGACACATATTATATAAATAAGAAAATTCTCCAGACCTTGGTGGCAAGGATATCTCCCGAGGCCACCTCCTCCCCGCTGCCTGTAACAGTTGATGTCCCTGTTGGTGTCTCCTCGTTGGTTGACATGGAAATAAGCTGTGGACGCATTTGATTCGTTGAAGATCCGGTAGTTCCCCCTGCAGTCAATGAGGACTGTCGACCGGGACGGTTTACACTGGCCGACGCGTTTCTAGCTGCTGCGCTTGTGAAGGGTTCGTTTGCAAATGCACTAGATGGACATATTGAAGTGGGGGAAATATTATAACAAGAAAAAACAAGTGTTTTCAGATTTGATTTTATCAGCTCACTGATTAATTGAGCAAGCACCAGTAAATGAGAAATATAAACGAAACAAAGTGCAAAAAACCCATTAAAAACAACCTCTTTCGTCAATATTAGTAGAGAAATTAGAGCCTCAAACATTGTATTCTAACTTGGCAATATACTCAGTGAAACGAAACGAAAATGTTAATTTGACATGGATTAAAAAGTATGTAATTAGTTACAACAAATAATGCGATGTAACTACCTGATTGGCTAAATATAAACCAGTTAACTTAAATGTATATCAAATATGATAATATTTACGTTTACTACTTCTTAACTGTCAGAAAAGCCGTATAAATTATAAAAAGCAAAAGACCTGAAGATTTAATTTTTTTTAAATAGTCTAAATATGTCCATTACACGATATAATAAATAAAGCACATCAAACAAGGTTTATTAAGCATCTATTCGAAAGTATCACCCTCACCTCATGTAAGCTTTAATAAATGACTTCGAGGGGAGACTGGTTTCCGTAGATTTGATTTCTTCGGCCGCCTTCTTCTTTCCGACCATCTTCAACACCCTGTCAGCTCGTGTTAAGTTTTCCTAAAACAAATAATGGAAAACGTTATATGAGAGCATCTCAATTGCGTTATTTTATAATTTAGGTGGAAAGGGACAACGCATAAAAAAAACATGAATATGTAATTATTTACGGTACAAATATAGATTTGGTACTTTCCACCTGAATTCACAAACGCTACTCAGCCTTATAACTTTAGTATATTTGTTAAAATATGAGTAATAAATAATACCAAGTCCTCTAAAAATAATATGGTAGTAACAAAGCTATTATAACCGAGACAGTTATGCCTAATAGCAAGTATAATATACAACCTATGATGGTTCCTGGATTATATGTTGTCAAATAATATATGGCATATCATGCGCCATATATAAATACTTTAGAGTAGCAATGGAAGCTACTTATGATTGGTAATGTGAAATCAATATGTACCAACAGATACATGTCATTATCGACACTATTATTAGATACTATAGGTTATGTCTTGTTGAATAACAAAATACCGATTTATAGAAACGAGTCAGAGATATTTTAATTATAACACTGTATACTATTAATTTTGATATTTGTAATAATTCCATGTAATAAATGATTTACTTTCAGATATATAGTTAAACAGACAGGGTAAAATAAAGTAATAGAATTTCGTGATCAATTAAGAAATGATTTCTTCGACACACTTGTTGAGATTAAAATAATATTGAAGTACTTTAGTATTCTTTTAATATATTATGTGTATTAATTTAACAAACAACGTTTTAGTATACTATTTTTCTATCTACAAGCCAGTAGATATCAACATTGTCTTCCCTTTAACTGGGAAGTTAACATTAAATTACTACTTAGATAGGCTGCTTCAATAGGCATATTCTGATAAACTTTTTTTTATTACACAGCGTTTAGAATTCTTAGACACCCATGCTTAATAGTTATTTTTCGGAGTACCATAATTAAATTGCTTATATAATATTTAGAATTAGCTTAGTTACGCTTGTTCATGATCACAATTATAGTTAAACATTCCTATTAGTCTTTTTAGAATTACCAGTCTCAATTACTTATTATAGTTACTCAAAATATTTAATTACACTTAATTATCTTAGCTTCACGGAAATCGCGTAAACACTTAATCTATTGCAATCTCTTAGGATTTTATTAAATTATCAACGAGAGCTTTATTTAACAACATTATACCTGCTTTTTTTGGTATAATATATATTTAATTGACTTTTAAATCCTGATATATTTTCTAGCAATCAATGACAATATATACTAAGCTATGCAACTTTTCAAAAGTAGGGAACTGACATGATTGGAAAATTTTTCCAGGATACAAACAGCAGTAACGTCTTCTAAACACTCATCCAATCGCTGAAGAACTTCGTACATTCTGGCCCGCCGCGTTAATGCCTTCACGTAGCGCGGATTGAGGGCAAGAGCGGCGTCACAATCGCCCAGACATTTGTTGTGATCGCGGAGGTTTTCGTAGGCTGCGGCTCTGTTCTGGTAGAAGGTTGATCTCTCCTAGTGGGGGAAAATAGAGAATAATTTTTAAGCTGATGGAGTATTTTTTCGATTTGTATTAAATTAACAAATATATGCGTATACCCTGAAAATGCATAATGAATTTCTATTATTTTATATATATATTATATATTAATTTTTAATTCTATAACTACAATAATATGTACATACTTTCCACATTCCGGTTTTTGTGTAAGAAAATGATAATATACAGTGTATGTGGATCTAAATAATATGTTGTTAATAAGTGTTATTATGCATATATTATGTAAGTTCATAAACATATAATTCCATTTTTATGTATTATAAATTTAAAAAGATAGATTGCCTACCATTCTAATAATAAAAAAAGAGATAAATATTCATTTTTATAGGTGTTATGTAACAGTGTAGCAGGTAAGACATATTTTGTAAAAATTTATTTTACTTCACGTGTTTTTCTTAAATATTTAAAAATATTTTCTTTTTTAGCTCGTTAACGTAATCAAATAATCCGTTGTTTAAGATGCTATTTAGTATTTAAATAAGTTATGAATATAAACCATGTTTAAAATTAAAGTATTTTATGGGTAAGTATTATTTTTCGCCATTTTTTATATATTATAAGCTCCTATCCTTTCAATAGAAAACCACTGCTAACTTCTAACGAGTTAGACATAATATGCTCATAATATGTCTCATATTATGTAAATTTTATCGTCAACTATTTTTTAGACTGCGGGTTCTTGTCGCTCGCTTTAGAGTAGATGTTCCGAACACGTTCTTTACCAAAAAGCTGCAATGAATTCGAGAAAGCATCCCGGAATAAACAGCATTTGTAATGAAGCTTACTACTTAAATTCTTAGTTTCAGCTCAATTAATGAAACAGATGTTCTGCTTGCATTAAAAAGATCAAAAGTCGCACACAACAAGCTATGATAATCTACAATTATTCATTTCTAAACCAATTGGATAAGATATTGAAAGAAAAATAGCTGCTTTAATCACTTTTGTAATCAATCACAGCACGTTTCTTGAATAAGGACAACTAGGTAGTTAAAATGCAAACCTACTAGTTTTCTAAAAAAATGGAAGTCAAAAATATCAAATCCCTTGTTTAATGTCTCTATTGAACTTTATCTCAAAAATTATTAAGCAGATCATCGTTGAACATCTAGTTACACACTGCGTATCGCAGACAAATTATATGCATGTACAATGAAAAAAAAAGTAAAAACATTTCGATATAATCTGATCAATAATAGTTCCTACCTCGATAGCATCCTGAGGACAGATATCCAGCGCCTTTGTGTAGCACTCAATGGCTTGTGGGTACTTTCCGCCTTTGAAGATTTTATTACCACGGTTCTTGTAGGCTACAGCTCGTATCAGTGGGTCTTCACTCTCTGTTCCTGAGTCTGTCGCCCCACCTGTCTCGATATCCAGTGCTGATTAGTTAGAAAGGGGTATAAGGTTGCAATTTAAAATTGTGCAAATTGGGTCAATAAAAATGAGAAATATCAGTAGCTGAAATATAGCACGCTAATCTAATCAAGTGCCGGTTGATATCAATAATTTTATCGAAATACTACTTTCCATAGCATTTTACAAAATATAAAAATTTACTTTAATCTCTTTTTAAATTGTACGGTTTTGCTTTATTTTAGTACAATAACCACATGAATATATAAATGTATATGGTCAGGAAATCGGTAGAAATAGAATGAACATATCTATATGATATACACATGGGAAAATGCACTTTTAGTAGCGGGCCTAAAATTCACCATATCCCAACATTCAAGAAATTACAGAACATCTTTTCGATATTACAAATGTTTGGATAATTACAAATTTTGCTACATATTCCTTCTAAAGTCAGGCTAATAAGAGCGAAACAAAGTAGTTTACAAATAGAACACTACTCCAATAAATAAGTAATAAACTCAGTAGTCTAAGTTATTACTGATGAATTTAATTAATGGAATTACCGAGCCGAGGAGATGCTGAAATTTCAATGACGAAACATGTAATTAAGCAATATAATTAATTGATACTATTGTGATATAATCAAACTAGTTATTAATGCCAATTAACTCTTATTAAAAGTTATATGCAGTGTTGTGATAACTGTTTGTAGCCATAATATCGCAGGCAGTTGAAAATATCGCAGGTTACAAAAACCCTATTTTACGGTATATTGCAAACTATAAAATCCTTGAAACTATATACTCTACATACCTTGCTCTACATTCATACCAATTTTCGACTTCATCGGTTAATAACTGGCGTATAGGGGTCATAGTATAAAAAATACTCCCAAAAACTCTTTAAAATTGAGTTAATTTTCCGCCGGAGCCAAATTTAGAGAAAATTACTGGACAGATTATACGCCCTAGCCAAATATATAATCTACATAGTTTGCTCTACATTCATACCAATTTTCAACTTCATCGATTAATAACTGCAGCCTATAGGGGTCAAAATGTATAAAATAT
>JAYRBW010016897.1:0-12928 GCA_036023295.1 Invenusta paracnida | reverse complement strand
AAAATTTACTTTTCAATGGTACCAAATATGTTTATGTGTCATTTAATTCTAGGTCAAATGCTAATTCAGCCAGACTAACAAGGATATCTGTTGTACCAATAAGCTATTTGTCTCTTGGTATAGACTTCTCTGTAAACTACGTTCACAGTGGTGACCCTTTAGATAGGCTTTTCCCGGGAACATTACTAGCAAATGTTGGTTTTCTTAATCCATAATACAATATACATATGGTATATTATATTACGTATATATTAATATATTATATTACGCATATGTATTGGCAATTATTATCAGACGCATATTTTAATTTTTCACGCGCACAAAGCTGCTATCTGCAATATTATTCCGATTATATCGAACAAATTTAAAATGTATCAACAGAATAAATTGTTTATTTTATTAAGGAAATATATTATCATTAATTATATATTTAGTGTGACAGTAAAATTGTTTCATTTATCAATATAAATAATACAATTTTATTATATAGTCCATAAAATATGCGCATAATGTTCTTACTTCGTAACAAATATATTATAGTTATCAGCAAGCTTAATTGACCATTTACTTGAATGGTTGTTTACTAAACTTCAATGAAAAAGATGATTGCAGAATCACTAGAACTACCAGTATATATACACTTTATGCATGGATATAAAATTTATTTTGAATAGTTAATAACTTTTATGATGTCTTTACGGAATGGAAAACATTTCATTATTATATTGAGTTTTTCGTTGTTTCTACTTAATATTCACAGCATGGCTACACGATAAATTAAAATGAAACTACCATTTCGAAATATTGTGACATATTGGGAACAATAATGTTGACAGGCGTAGTGCAAATCTTATGAATTAATTTTGTTAGTAAAAACTTCATTAAATTATCTAAATAATCTAGAAATGTGCAGAATATATTACTGGCTACAAGTGTGTACATATAACAACGAAATGTTATGCAGTATAAAAACGTCTTTTTTTTGACGCACCAATTTGTCTCTTTACTTCATATCAGTGATTAGAAAATGACTTTGACATCAAATTCCGTGACCTACAACGTCCTACATAGTCTATAGGCAACTCTTACCGTTTAATATTGTGATTCAAATCTTGACTAACTATCTAAACAATGTTGTGTATATATTAAGAACCGCGAGGTTAAAACTTCAGAGAGTATCTATAATCTTATACAAAAAAGTATTTGTTTATTTTTTAGTGTATATATTATATACAAAAAATAATGCGATGGCTTTACATACAGTATGCCAACGTACAAACTTTACCTATTGGTATTCTAAATATTACAAAAAGCTCTGCTCTAAAAGGGAATTGAGAGACAACATTTTAATTGCTTGTAAACAATCCAAGTTGTACGCTGCCTTCTAATTCACATTTTTTGCATTGTTGAGCATCTCTGTGTTGACTCATTTCTGTAGTAAGTATTATTTTAAGTTAATCAAATATTGACATTTCTTATAAATAACTTCCTTTCAATTGCCGATGACTTCTAGCGTATGTGACTCGTAATAACGGCTGTCTTTCCTTCTATTCGATAGATTCTTCTTGGTCTGGCCTCTCATGAGTCTAGATTTACTCTTCTTCGAGAACAGGTGGTTTCCAACCAGTCTAAACGAGATGCAAATAATTGGTAATCTAATCTCATCATTCGAAATATTTTGTGCTTAATTATTTGTACTATTTTCACCATTATCTTGTAACATTATGTTCGCTTAAAAAAATGAAAGCTAATATTGTATAAAGCTAATTGTAATATTTCATAAACAGGATTAACATAATATAAATTCTGTTTATATTTATCATTTTATACAATTTTCATCATCAAGATGTATAGATAAATTTTAAATTTACATTTGTTTAATAATATTAATGTTTTTATTGTTTTTATTACATTCAAATTGAACTGTCTCTTTTGTTATTTTAGTATTTTAGTGCTATGCATTATTACTTTATATTATTATTATTTATTCAGTTTATAATAATTCGATTATTGATATATATTTATTATTTGAAAATTATTACTCTTTGATAAGAATATTTCATTTTATACATTAGTATATTTATTTACTACTAGAAAATGTTAAGTAGACGAAGCAAATATAATATTAATTTACATATTATAAAATTTTAGTAAATCCAAAATTTTATGGAATTCATAAATTATTGAAAAATTTATTGAATTTAAATGAAATAATGTTTATTTTATAATGTATTACACAACGTATACTTCAATTATATATTTTTATTAACAGGATGTGTCGACCAGAAAGTGCTACTTATCTTCTTCTCTATCTCTCTCTGCTTCGGGACTATATTGATTGTGAATTTAACTCCCTCAAAGTACGGAAACATTAAATATTTTTATATTAAAAATATATGTCCTATAATTAAAAAATATATATATTTATCTAAATAGTAACTACAATAAATATAAAACTGGTTTGCTTAACAAAAAGTATTAGATTGTCATTTAGATATCTCGCTTTATAAATTATTGAAAAGTGTATTTTTGCTGTCCTACACTTAAAAACTAAGTTAACAACATACTATTTGCTAATTCAGATTAAAATGTGTATTGTACGATATTTAAAGTGAGATTTTAACATCTTTTAGAGTTAGCGATGGGTTTACATTTTTTTTACAATCTATTGAATTAGTTTGAGGATCTGTATATTACTTGTTCTTCGGTTTCGATAGTCTTAATCGACTTCATTTATATTATTCACAATGATTTCTTGCGATTCGTGCATTTTTTGATATCACAATATTCCTTTCTACTCTCAACTGGGCTTCTCACGATCACTACTTGCAGGAATTTTTGCCCTTCGCCTACAATTTGGAAAACATCATCGATGACTGGATATTCCTCACCTTCCTCGTCGGGAACGACTTCATTCCTCATCTCCCCAACTTGTACATTGACTCCGATGGACTGCCGCTTCTCTGGGAAACATACAAGGCCACACTAGCCACCTGGGAAGGTAGGTGAACACTCTTGCGCACGATTTCATTCTCCCATAATTATTGTCAACTTACTTTCTCCGTTAATTACCTACTCACCTTATAACTTATCTATGTAAACTTTTCGATCGGTTATAGGAACATCAAGCTTTGACTAAGCTTGATACTGACTAATTTATAAATGGAATGTCAGTTATTTGCATTTTATGTAAGAGACTGTTTAATTTTTATGCTGTAAATATTCAAATAAAATTTTCAATTTAAACAAAGGAAAAAGAAAAGAATTCTTACAAATTTATTTTAAAATACATAACTTTTATCACTTTTAAATAAATTTACTCATTTGTTCGGGTTTGTTTCTTTTTTGAGTAACATGCTTTCCCCGCACTATTACCGACTTTCTTGTGAATTACTAATCGAAACTTTTGGAATTTCAAGTGTGGTGTATCATCACTATGTACATCCTACATAGCTATTTGGTAAATATATAAATTATCGACGGTTTGTGGCTAACAATTAAAAAATGCGATTCACTTCTCACCAAAACATCGAATTCACTAACGTGTCTCGTCATTTAATTATTTATTTATAGTCCGTTTATAATGTAAATGAGGGATTCTATTGGAATAAACCATGTTTAATCAACAAGATGATAGTTTCAGTTTATGTGGTATATTTTTTGGTCTTCACCGAAGTTTTTCTCTTGCCACTTAAAACCACTTCTGTTATCAACACCTTTAGGGTACTTTTTCATTGGCTTTTGCAGGATATCTAACGCAGAATGGATGTCTCTTGCACTCGCGTTTCGCTGACTTCTTGCAGAAACTAGTAGAAGTAAGTTATACAATGTTTACAGTTTTAACAGCCATATTAGTTTGTCTATGTACTCTATTTCAAATACGTATCTGATACGTAAGGGACATATCAGTACCAATCTTTTCTAATCTTTTACACTTTTACTTTATGCAATCTTAACTTAATAATATTTTGACATTTTATTTATTTATTTAACAAAATTCAATTGCACGATAATTTATTCATGTTCTGTGATATTTATGTAATAATAAAATTTTCAATAATATTTTAGATAATTAATTAGCCACAGTCGCATTTCTAAAGTCGCACAAAGATAAAAAATCTAATTTGGAAGATTATGAATAGTGTGACATTTTCAAATAGGTCTTATAAAAATTATTTGTAATTAGTAAAAAAAATATTTACCAATTAAATCGAGACAGATAAGAAATGCAATTTTTGCCTTAACTGACAATCTGGGATTTCAACAAGTAATTTTTTATTTACCAAGTAGCTGTAAAGGTGCTTTATGTTCAGCACTTATCCAATCACTATTTTAAACGATAGCGATACAAATTTAGCTTTTATACAAATTATGTAACAATAAATTTTAAAAGAAAAATTATATTTTATTCTGAGAACGTATAAATTTGAAACATTAATATTAAGATTATAATGATGAAATGTTTTAATGATTCTAGAATTGTACATATAGCTACAAGAATAACCAAGATATGGCGACTTTTGAGCCGCTATAGGAGTAAATTTTACTATCTGCGTTATGTGTAGGAAATACATAGCAACCTATTTGCCGTTTGTTACCAAGACTGACTCTTATTAAGGTTGTCCTCATTTTCAGAACAATAAATCACGCTTTCTCCGTTGTGACCAGTTAAATGATAGTAAGAAAATCTGGCGACGAAGGCGTTTCAAGAACAAGCCTGACAAAAGCGCCTCAGCGAATGGTGCAGGTGGCGGCACTGATGAAGGATGTGGTGGTGCAGTCAATGGTGGCAGTGATGGTGTCCCAGAGGAGGATGATGTGATAGATATCATCGCTGTCAACTTAAATGGAACTGAGGAAACGGAAGAAGATGATGATGACAATGAAAGAAATGGAGAGAAAACTGTTGAGGTTAATGTGGTAGCTGATGTCGCTCCTACTACTAAAAGTAAGTTTGTGCAAAAAACGTTTTTATATGCATTTGCGTTGATTTTTAAATATACTTTGCACGATTTCACATTCTATATTTTTATAAAATAGTGCAATATATGCGTGTGTGAGCTATCTTTGTCCCGATTTTTGAAACCCTTATTTTCTTGTTACACTGAGTTGGATATCATTCAAATTCTATTAATGCGGGCTAGCCAAGGCGGCGTTAGATTTTGACATTTCAGTTCCACTTTTGATTTAAAAAGTGTTTTTCTTGGCTCTTAAATCTCTAATGTCCTGTATTTGCTGAGTGAACTGAATTCACTATGTTGACGCAATTTGATTCACAATTAATAACCTATTGATTTGTAACCGCATATTTTGAAGAAAAAAATAGAGTTGATGCAACACACTGTGCAACACGCATGTGACATTGTTTCGATCTAATAAGTTTATTACTTCGGTGGATATGCCGGATAACTGGAGAGGAATTTATTATATGTAGATATTTATTTATTTCATTTTAATAACTGCACTTGGCATGCTAGCTTAGATAATTAATTAATATATATGCTATTACTCACTTGGTGAATGTTGTTATAAATTTGACCATTGTTATCCTGCGAACCATGTTACATGTTACATAATCCTATAATTCACCCAACGATTGCCATAATATTTTGAAACCTTGTCTTTAAAAATACATTTTTATTTGAAAACCGACATTTTTGTGCATCTATTGTTTTAAAAGCTAAAGTCTCTACTCCAGAAGACACTACTCTTGTTGATTCACTACCAGAGCCAGTAACAAACATCGACACACCTGAGACAGAAACTGAACTAGTAGAAGTTAACGACAAAGCTCTACCAAGTGATAACTAAGACAGATAGACACATTAAGTTCTTAATCAAAAAATGTATTTGCCATTGTTAAATTTGTTTATGTCTTACATGTTCAAATCTATTTATTATTTATAACATGTAATGATCTGCTGGTACTTCAGAGTGTCCCGAATCTTCCTACAACAAGTACCGACGGAAGTACTACACCACGCGGCTAGGTATTCCTCTGGACGACAGTCCTGGTGAGTCTTGCAAAGGACTTGTACCATTTGTTAATAATCTGAAATTTTTATTTATAATAACCGCAAGAAAATTCACAAGTAAATTTTTTCTTCCTTTTTGCATTTGAATAAAAAGGGAAGATTTTATTATATCATGCATCCTTAAGATTTCGCGTTACTTTTGAAATATTTCGGTCAAAAAAGAAAAAAAAGAAGTTTTTTCCCGTTTAACCATCAAGTTGCTATTAAAGTAAATATTATATGATATTTATTATTCTTTTAGTGCGACATTTTTGTATAAATATTTCAACAATTTAAAAATTTCTTTTGTTAGGAAATACCAAATTTTGGAGAGGAGTGTTTGATATGTAGAAAACCAAAGACTAAAGAACCGACTGGACAGAATAACTGTCCACACTGCTACATAACTCATTTAATTACAACAAGCTGGTTAATAAATTATAAAAAGCAAGGACACATCTAAGTGAACATTTCCGTTTGAAAATATAATGAACGTGCTAACCTCATTTTTAGGAATTCAGATCTTTAGGCATACCCATAATAATTGTAAATTAAAAAAATTGTTTGTGTTAAAATACGTTATTGGGTGTATAAAGGGGAATTTATCACTGCTATTAATTACTTGTGATTCATTTCCTTTTACATGCCCAATAAAGTGCTTTGATGTATAACCTTAAGTGAACATATTCGCTTGAAAATATAGTGAATGTGCTAACCTCATTTCTAGGAATTCATATATTTAGGTATACCCATAATAATTGTAAATTAAAAAAGTTGTTTGTGTTAGAATACTTTATTTGGTGTATAAAATGAAAATCATCACTGCTATTAATTACTTTTGATGAATTTCCTTTTATACGCCCAATAAAGGGTTCTAACGCACAACTTTTGTTGGTTTTTTTGTATTGTATACCTTAGAGGTCAAAAGATTATTCTTTTAATACCGTTTTCAGATTTTTTAAATAATCATTTGCAGTATTTTGTAAAAAGTACCTGCCATGTACGTACATATATCTATGACTATCATTTCACATAGTAATATAATATAATATTGCCTATTCAGAATTCTTAAATAATAATTATCATTATTATTTTTTAACCACAAAATATCTTTAACATTTTATACTATCTAGGTGGTTATTCAAGATTATGAAAAAAACAAAATGCAGTAAAATAGTAAACACAAATGACTAATAAATAAATAAAAATTAAATGTGAAACACGTATAGGTGCAAAAATACAAGACAAATAAGGCAAGTGAGCATGAATGCAAAATTCAATAGAAAAAACAATTACGCTGAGTTTAAAGAAACGTTGAAAATTGTTGAAAAACACGTCTAAAACAGTAATATTATTTATACTATGGATTTCAGCCGACAGAGTGTTCCAAATGCGGGAAGTTACATATGTAAGCAAAAGCACCGTACCGCATATATACGTGGACAGCGTAAAATAGGAGCAACATGGGACCTCGGAATACTAGATGTGTTGCAAGATGGGCCAGTTTAAATGATCGAGATCTTAACCAAATATATATATTTATAAACTATAATCCAATTTAAAACTTAATTCATTTGCCGATGGGTAACAATTGAATATCATTCCGAATAACAGTCATATTTTGATTATTACATGAGAATACAAAACGATTACAACTATTTAGAATACTCTACAACTTTTGAATGTGATAATGACGGGTACATCCAGCAAACAGGGAGCTGCAATAGTCAAGATAGTAAGTAACAATAGTTTGAACGAGGTAGGGAGCAGATTGTTTGTTGATCTAATGGCGAATATAGCCTAGATGTGGTAGAAATTTTTTCGTGTATGTAGTTAATATGACTTTCAAAGCACTAAGTACAATAAAAATAACGCCAAAATACTAATTGTAAATGGGCACAAGCTTATCAAAAACTATTAATTTTGAAAACTTATCTTTATATACTCTAAGAGCCAAAATCAAAGTCTATAATTTGATTAAAAACTGAGCAGTAATAAATTTTTACTGGGATGTTCAAAGATCTGTGTAGCGACTAAGATCTATAGAAGTATAATTTATTTACTTATTTAATTAATTTGAATTAACTATATAGCGTTATCAGAATTCTACCTGTGAACCCATGTGCTTTTAATAGCTGTAATATATAGTTCCCGTATATAAAGTTTCAAAAACAGTTGTGATAGGTATACAATAATCAATGGCTTTGCGGGTTCTATGTTTTTAAGACCCGAAGGCCTGAGGGTTTTAAGTGCATATAGAACCCGCAAAGCCATGGATTATCTCAATAAAGTCATGATATAAATTTTCCAGGCATTATAAAAATAAAACCCAAACGCAAAGACATAGATTATTCAAATTAAAGAAAATATTTAAATTAATATCTTAGCTACTACAGTTTATATTTTCATAATTTGCCAAAGTGACCAACGTATGGCCAGGCCAGTATTGGACTTTTCTAAGTTTCCAAATGGGTTAATATCTTAATTGTTACTAGAAGAGATAAATAATATAATGAATGACTAAGAAATCGGAGATGACGTTGAAATACCGGAAGAAATAATAGATTTGAATGACCATTCATCTTCTTCATCTGCCACAGTCCACGGACGATGCATCATCTACCATCAACAGATTTGCACGGCCAATGAGTCGCAATGATTTTCAAACAAGCGAACGCATCAACGAAGTCTAAAAATACACTCATCTGGGACAGTTGGTTGATCAAATTGTTTTCAGACTGGCAATATGTTCGTAATATTGCAAGCGTCAATATTGAAGATATGTCCGATGAGCTGCTAAATGATTCCGCGTTTCGTACATAAAGCAAGTAGAAAAGATGGCAAAAGATATCCGGGTGCAACCTTTGTAGTCTCAATTATAGCTGGCATTCAATCATATATTCCCACGTCACGTCCAGTAAACTTCTTTCGTGAAGCTAAGTTTCGCTTGATTCGTGACAGTTTAGATGTGTCAATGAAAGTGTCTACAAAAAAAGGTGCATCAGTAAAGCGGAAGTCGGCCTCTGTAGTTTCCTTTAATGAAGAAGAATTTCTCTGGCATAATTTAATTGGAACTGATACACCTCAAAAGCTTCTCAATGCTCTGTTTTATCTTAATGGCATCCATTTTGCTCTTCGTGGTGGAGAGAAGCATAGCTCCCTGACTTTGGATCTACTTTCGATTGAAATTAAAGACGATAAGAAACTCATCGTGTACAAGAAAAATCCTCAAAAACTTTCAATGGAGAGTTTGATAATATAAAGAGCAAACAAAATGAAGTAGTACATTTTGAGTTAATAGGACCAAAAAGACCGTTGCCACGTGGCTTTATATGAGAAGTATCTTAAATTGCGGCCACCATCTTCCGATAGATTTTATTTGATGCCCAGTATCAAAACAAACGTGCAATATTGGTTTTCAACTATTCCAATTGGTAAAAACACTTGCTACATATATGAAAAAGATCTTTCAGGGATCTGGCATCGAAAGGACGGACGTTGCCAACCACAGCCTGAGAGCCACGTGTGCGATACGTTTTTATCAATCTAATGTAGACGAGCAAATAATTATGGAACACACGGGTCATAGTGTTTCAGGTGTCAGGGCGTACAAGCGTACTTCGGCAGTACAAATGGAAAAATGTTCGGCTATAATCGACTGTAAAACCGAACATTTTTCGAAGCAATAATCTGATGGCGAACAATCGGCAGCTTTACATCAGCCTGTTGATCACGTTCAACATGAACAATTGTATGGTTTCTTTTAACAATGTTTACATTACAAAATAATCTTATATAGTTTTGATTGCCTCCTTTTTAGCTGTTTGTTATATATGTTATACATATCTTTGTCATTTCTACTTACAGCCATAGATTTATTTGAAGATAAATAAAACCCGCATGATACTAAAATGAAATCCCGGAAATAGAGATTATCATGATTTAGAATTGTATTATAATGTTGATAAATATGTGTATTTATTATTTTCCGTCATGTATTATATTGTCTGATAATGGTTTATAAGTGAAACTGAACCGTCGTGTATAAATTATAATATGCACGTTTATAAATGTCTTTAAAAGGGTCAAATTTATCAACAATGAAATAATAAAAGTACAGGAAGTAATATTGATACTAATATCAAGTGTATATTATTTTGTAAAATAGGAGAACCATTTAAGTCAATTAGAACCGCCGTAGTTACAACACAACAGTGTTCTAACTGTTTGAACATAATATTTCCCACGCCTACTTTCCCGCTTAGCACTCTTAGCGCAATGTATTTATGCCATCATAGAGTATACATAGAGACACGAGTCCTGTGTTTTGAATGTATACATTAAAAATACATATTACAAATATTCTAATTAATTGTAGATTTCATTTCTTTTAATTATTTTTAATTTAAACGCAAACGAAAAAACATATTTTGTACTACTGCTCGTCTACCTCTGTTTATTATACTATGAGTAGTATAATGTAAATAAATATTGGTTTTTTGCGTAACTAAAACTAATGTAGATAATATAAAAAGATATATTTATTTATAATATGAGCATAGCAAACTGAAATAGATGATGTGAATATATATATACATATATCCAAGCATATTAGTACTTTATAATAACAATAAATGTGCATAATGGTTCGCATATTAATATACAAATAGAAATGATGAACAATTACCTATTAAGAATATATAGAATACATACCAAAAATATATAATGTTAATTTACTATAAAAGTATATAAATTATCTGTAGTCTATAGTCTTGCATTTGGATAAAGTAAGCGTTCCGATTTTAGTGATTATAGCAGTCATAAACGGCATTTTCAATGCTAAAACATTTGCCAGGGTAGACATGAATAGCGGCTATTAATATTAACAAAATCACAATAATAGTCATTGATTTACCAAATACGTGCAATATATTGAGTATTTTCTTATTTAATAATTATAAAATTACATTTGTTATAGTTATACCATATATATGTACTCATCGTAATTGTGGTTAACTTGTAACTCTCAAACTATAAATGTTATTTATATTTTAGTCACAGTTCATAGCAACGCCTTTTGAGTCATTTCTCTATATGTACTCTTATGTAAGCCATCTTATAATAATTAATGTTAAATGCAAAGTTTATGTACTTTTGTGTTATATATGATTTTAAAATGTATCTGCTGTATAAATTGCATTTTAATTTGCTTGGAGAGTATTTAAAATTGCTTGGATAATGTTTTAAAAAACTTGGATAATATTTTAATTTGGTTGAATTTTATTTTAAATTGCATAAAACTTAATTTAATTAACCTGAGAAAAAGTGTACGGTATAGAAAACTTTTACCTACCTATAAACAAAATTTTATAATAAATATATAGAGAAAGATTCAATATGAATGCGCTCAATAGGTATGGATTATTTTGATTACTTATTATCCAGGAATGAAATCTCGATTAAATTGTTGCATTTTTCTATAAAGAACAAAATATTGGCCACAATTTTCAGGTGGTGACGATCTTCCAGTAGCTGTAGCAGCCGACTACCTGCGCGGCCTTGAGTGGATTCTGGCCTATTATTGCCGCGGTCTAGTCTCCTGGGCCGCCTTCTACCCGCACCACTACGCCCCGCTGACTGCTGATCTTGCCACCACCGTGGCCTCTACCGCCACTGCCTGTTATTCTTCAGTAGAAAACTCAGAGAGTGGGAACCAAGCGGAGAAATTTGAACTGGGGAAACCGCTTCTCCCGCTTGCGCAGCTTTTGGCGGTCCTGCCGCCATTCAGTGCCGCGCTATTGCCTATTGCGATGCAGCCACTTGTATCCACTGTTGACTCTCCGATACGAGAGTTCTACCCCATTGATTTCAAGACGTATCGAGATCCGAAGGTCTCCCGTTGGGAGGTGATTGCTGTGAGTTGACATGTTATCACTGATTCTTTAGCTTCACAGTCATGCTCGTTGATGTCTCACATACATTAAAATTACGGCAAATATATTTTAGTATGTACGGTTAATTGTTCAACCAAACTATTTTGCAGTCTGTTCATGTTCAACCCGACTGTTAAATAATTAACTTAACTTAGCTAACTATATAATGTTACTAAATCGATAAATACAATTTCTTTATCTTTAAACTTTACACTGGTTGCTGTTATTTTGTCTTTTACGTATCATAATGCAACCCTTGCCAATAGCAGTCGTCGATAATGAATTAAAAAGGTAATTTACCTTGTAAGCGTATGAACCTAATTTCACTTAGAAAATGTCGTATTTAATCAGTCCTTTGTTAAATGTAGACCATTCTGCATCACCCTTTTAAATTATATTCACTCGGAGTATACGGTAATATTGGTTTTTAATATGTCATACCATTCAAACGGTGTTTAGAGGATATGTATAGAACGTTTAATAGTTGACATAAATAATGTCAGTTTTTAATTTTAATTCTCTTTTGACTGCGTCATTTCTCGAGCGATTATATTTGAACCCCAACTCAATCGTATAATAGTCTGTTAAATTACATAATTGACCGTGTTTGACGCAATATTGGCTACAAGTATGTAAAAATTACCTAGATTAGAAATTGCGATCTGTACGATTTATCTTATTTTCCGGTCGTTTTATTGGGATGCTAATATTAAAATACAGAATAACAAATTCCAATTTATTGTTCTAGAATGGTATTTTTAATTTTCAGTTAGCAACTAAATAACTAATAACACTTACTTAACATAAAACGTACAAATAGAACAAAGAATAAATGTTTAATCAGAAGATGAATCTATCTATCGAATCTGCACATGCACTTAGAACCAAAGATATCTTTCAATCGGAAGATGAATCTATCTATCGAATCTGCACATGCACTTAGAACCAAAGATATCTTTCAATCAGAAGATGAATCTATCT
>JAYRBW010016896.1:0-34307 GCA_036023295.1 Invenusta paracnida | reverse complement strand
CTTAATGCTTACGTAGACCAAATTTTGTAAAAATAAATTGTGTAGATTAAAAAACACATAAGATTAAAGTCAGCCTACGGTTTCGATTTACACAAGTAGATAGAGTTGATCGTCCCTTTATATAGTATCTCCCTGCCTTAGACTGATTAGGTTTGATTTGAATCCATATGCCATTTTATGTCATTTATATTATAATGTATATTTTTATTATATGAAATTGAAAACATAAGTAAATTAAGGAAATAAATTAGAAAATTATCTGTCACTAAATAAATAAATATATTTTGTAAGATCTCAGTATTATGTATTAATTAGTATTGTATTACTACATATTATTTGCCTTAATAAAATTAGGTAATGAATGATGCTTTATATAAAATGAAATAAAATTTACATACCTAAAATAACAGGTCGTCATTTATAGTTAGGTATTAATTGATGATTAAGATGTCCTAAATTTTTGATTTTATTATGAATTTCAGTATTGTATTAATATTAAAAAATTATATCAATCGAAATATATAATTATTTATTTAATTACCTACTTTAGTACTTTATTATTAATTTATTATTTATACTGTACTATATGTGTTTATTTATTTTGTAAAAGATTAGCAATATCAAGAGATATATACCATAGCAAGATGTGGTGTTATGGCAGTTGGTACTGTAGTATTATTAGTTTTTTTAAATAGAAAATGTTAGCTATATCTGACAAAGGAAGTGGTTTTGTATAGTTCTTTTTATTAATATACAAAATATTTATTCATTAAAAAGTTTTATTTGCCTTGTTTTATTTAAATTAGTTATAATGTTAAATTTGAACATACATGCATTTGCATGTAAAATATGACTTTACTAAAAAAATCATTCTTTTAATTAATATTGACAATATATTATATAATGAAGCACATTTATAAATTCAACAAGAATAATAAGTATTTAATGCTTGTAGTCAAATACACTTATATATCAATAAGCAATAAGTTACTCCCGATTTTAAGAAGATACCGCTTGCATCTAGTTTTATAGGCCAATTGCCATGAACAAGAATTTTGGGACACATTACAAGCTAGTAGAGGCAACTTCTTGCATTATGCAGGCTTTGTCTTAGAATTTCAACTGTTTTACATGTTTTTGTAAGTTTAGTGGTCTTTTTGCTAAAATGCGTTTTGTTTGCTTATATAAAATAGATAATCTAAAATCCAATCTAACAGTAGTCTGTTGTTAAAAAATGATACAATACCTTTTATTTTGAGTTTATCATAGTTAAACAATATTACATATTATTAATGTTTCAGCGGTACATGGCCGCGGTGCTCGAGGTGGCGGCTACCGTGGAGGAGGCTATCGATCCTACTCCTCTTATCGATCCTACTCATCTTATCGATCCTACTCACCTTATCGATCCTACTCATATCGATCCTACTCACCTTATCGATCCTACTCATCTTATCGATCCTACTCACCTTATCGATCCTACTCATCTTATCGATCCTACTCATCTTATCGATCCTACTCACCTTATCGATCCTATAGTGTGTCTCGCTATCGTGGCTGGAGCACGCAGCAGAAGATTGTCTTCATTGGGACTGGTTCCGTCTACATGTCGCCCTATTATTACCATCGTTATCGATCCAACGACTATGGTCGATGTAAGATTTACACATTGTTGATTTGCCCTGCCCTGTATAACTTGGGTGAAGAGGGGGGGAGGGGAGCAAGGAGTCCTATTAGCAAAAAAGAAAAATATGTTCCTATAATTTGGTATTGATTGGACCAGTACGTTTGTATATTTACACAAATATACCTAGTTTAATATATTCTTTAAAATCCTAGGCTTGCCAGTGCTAGCAAAGTTTGTTTGGTATATAGATCCGAATTATTGTTCATATTTATGATGACTTAAGTGTAGGTACTACTGACCTATTAGTAAGCATAGACTATATATTCATTTTTATTAATTTTATGTGCATCACGTTATATATTTTTGTATATTTACATGGAAAATCGTTAAAGGTACCATTAAAATATCGATTTAAAATTTATATTCTAAAAATGTGTAATATATTTGGTTCACTCACAATATTGACATATTATAGAATAATTATGACTTCATTATCAACTAATTATCGTTATTAATTTTTAAATAACTATTTTGTAAAGACCAAACTACTTAGTAGCCTTACTAAATGTCATACTATAATCAATGCAAAAAATAAGGGTTCATCGAATAAATTATATACAATAGTGCTTAAATATATTTGGGCAAAGGAAAAAACTACTTATAGTGTTGATGTGTCGTGTGCATAGAGTATGGATAAATTAATAACATTGAAAATAATTGTGACTTGATTCAATTGTCTTTTCAATTATGTCTTACAGTCTACTTAACTGGATACCAAAGTTAAATCAACCCTTTATCTACCCAATTGAGCCCACTAGATAAGTTTATGTTTACAGAAAGTTGGTTTTATGTATTCGGTACAAACTCAATAGTTTGACATCTTGCTATGTAACTAGTGTCACATGAACTATGTATAAATATTGAGTTAATAAATACATTTTTGGTCGGCTGTATTTAGGACATATTGTAACCTTCAATGTTCTGTAAATGTATTCAACAAATTTATTGAGTAGAACTATGTATGTAACGTACAGGGTTACTTAACTGTGGTATTTTTGGTTAAGAATTCGCTGAATATTAGAACAATAGATATTTATTTTACTTTATATATAAATTGTATATATTGATTAATTTTCATGATTAAAACTCACTAAATGTATAGTCTATGTATATGATGCCATGTATATACGCACTGAATGACTGAGCGTTCTGTTCTAGTGATAAAGAAATACAAATATTTTAAAATTTATGTATGCGATGTTGCATAATAATATTTAAGATATATCCTTGTAGCAGGTTTCAAAATATTTTGCTATACTTACTATTTTTAAATTAAAGTTAGATATATTCTTTTCTGTGATTTATAAATTTTATATATCTAATCTGAAAGCGCAATTAATCTACGTTTTTGACGTATTATAAAACGATATTGAATATCAACATAATATTTCGGTCTCAAACTCGTTTGAGTAAATAAGAAATAAATTATTTTTAATGGTTGACATCCAAATAATTTAGTTTACTAAGTCACAGTTTTGAGACATATAGCTAAAGAATTCATATCTAAGCTTCATGACTTTTATTATTGTTCCGTTCTATAACATTTTATTGAACTTTAGTTTTAAATACAGCCCACTACACCCTTTTTGGTCAATATTGGCTTACAATTATGTTATTAATAATGAAATTGGGCTACAGTTCAGTTCAATACAGTCTCAAAGGTCAATTGATAACCACAATATAAGGTATGCATAGTATAAATCTTGCAAAATGAAAGGTAGTTCAGTATTATTTACAAGTTTTTTTGGCTAATAGCGAATTAATCACAAGACTTAAGATCATGTGTGTTATAGGTTCAGAATTGATTAAGTGAGATTAAGTATACATATATTTCAAAAATACTGCATTTATGTTCTATTAAGTGATTTTATGCTTAATATACTGCATGAATGGATACACAGTCAATAGAGGGTGCATTGAGTTGGAACGTACACCCCTCTAAGAAAAGCATGTGCTAGCTTGTAGATTTAACACAGAAATTCTTAACCTTTTTTCAACGCATTTACCCCTTGTCAGTTAAACCAATTTACCTTCATACTAACAATTATACTATGACAAAAAACGAAACAAAAAAGATATAAACATATACAATTTATATATAGCTTCGTTTTTCACCAATCATACTTTAATTTACTCCCTGAGGGTAAATTTATCGCTTAAGTTAAGAAACTCTGATCTAATAGATTACAGTATGATACCTCATTAATAATTAAGGGGAACATTAGCAAATAATTATATTTTTTGAAAAAAATAGAATAATTTCTATATTATATAATTAGTATAATCGATATTAATTCTTCCGCCATCTTATTATAAGCTTGAAATTTAGGGCCCTCCATAAAGTGCACTGTCGCCCTAGATAAACATTCTACTGATGGAATTTATTAAAAGAGTCTACTCTAAATAACTAACTCACCTGTCTCGACAATCAATTAAAGATTCTGTTCAAGTTTTAAATAATGATTTTAGGACTTATTATATTGGCATAAAATTATGCTTATCTAGGCTGGTCACAACTCTGACATCATGTTTTCAATTAGATTTTTATTGATAATTTTTATTGTAATTGTAAATTTTGATATTTAAAAAGACATAGATTTATACCAACTTTTAGATTATATTTTTGGACAAAAGGAAAAATATTTTCTTTTAGATTTTTTGACAGCCTGCTTTGAATGGCTGTTTAAAATGGCATTTATGATTTATAGAGAGACAATAATATGACAGTTTATTATGCTAACATGATAACACCACGATAATACAGTAAACTGTAAAAATATGTTCAAAATCAGTTTGATAGATGATCGGATTTCTCTAAGAGTACCTGTTTCAGAGTAAAGAAGTTGGTATATATTTTATCAATCCATATATAACTATAAAGAAGGTGCATATTATTAATCTAATAACAGATATTAGCCATACATTACGTTATACTAAATATGTAATTAATTTATAACTTGAGCAACTATATGCCATATTTATTTTGTAAATAATACTTTTAGAAAATATAATTTTATATTTTGGACATTTGCTTGTTGAGTTGGCCTTTGGAATAAAGTCAGTACCTTTTTAATAATTGATTTACATATATATTAATGATTGTTAGGATTAGTATTATTTGTATATTAAGGATGATTTAGCTTCACTTTTCTACAATACAAATCAAAAGTAGATGTGTGTAGTTTTTAACTTGCAACAACTATTTATCACGACTATAAAAAGTAATCCACAATAATTTTGACTGCACAATGACAACTGCCATATAATTTAAAGATTTTTTCTTGTCTAAAGGCTTACTGAAACCGCGCAACGCGATGCGGCAAACATGTTGAATAGCATTAAACATTATGAGACATTAAATTGTACCGCTTTCATTATAAATGGACCTTCAGCTTCAATTTAAAAATACCATATCTTAATAAATCTCTTTTAATGCCCTCCGATGTAATTATAATAATACATATTATATGTACTGAATAGAAAAAGTCACAATTGTACTTCACAACGTTGGTTTTAGAGTGGTTATATTTATGATGACTTATAAATATATGTATCTGTCATTATGTATTTAATCCATGGTTTATAATTATCTCATTAAATTTGATATAAACGTACATCTTACGCAGTGCAATGCAGACATTTTATATATATGACGTTTATTACAGCAAAGCTCTCACAGTGATGTTATATGACATACATATTAGCGCATAGGTTAGTTGCAGATAGAGCTATGCTTTTGTTCAAGTGTTTGCCTATAAATAGATTGACCTCACGGTCTAATGACGTCGTAAAATTTTTTAAACTTGACCTATTTTGCTTTAAATTGGTTATTAACAACAGCAAATTGAAAGTATCTATACGTGATAAAGATTAATGATAATATGATTGAATCTTTCCATTTTTGTATTAATCATCGTAATGCGTAGGTATTTAATTACATGATTTAAATACGAATTAACAATGTATAATTTAATTTTTAGGTATAACTTTACTTCCAGCTTAACTTTTATCATATTATGTTACACATATAGAATTTCAAGTTATGAATCAATGAAACTATTTGCTTGCTATTAAATTTAGATTAAATTATTACGACTATTTTTTCATAACCGGGTTTAAAAGCATGTTTTACACCTTTGATTAAATGTGTTGATCTATATATGTTGATGTTGTAAGATAAATTGATAGTATTATTAAATGTATTTTATTACATAGGGTGCTTATAAGTATTATAAATACGACTATGTTTAAACTGAATTAGTATTTTAAATTGCTCCGATTTTTATTTACAATTAAGTTTAGACATATGCGCATATTGTCAGTTTGCAGTTGGTCAACTATAAAATTGCAATATATGAATAATTAAAGTAATTCGTTACTTTGAGTTGTTACTTTTATGCATATATAAAAGTAGGATTACGGGGGTATTGAAACTTATGTTTTTATGCATTACTTGCTCTTCATTACTATATGGCTAGCAATATAATCTGACACTGACGATTTATGATAGCTGGTATACGGATATTCTTCTGTTTAGAGACTATGTTGTTTCAGCTTATTACTCTTTGCTTCGCCTATTAGTAGAATATATAGGTAACCATTTTTTGTTCTTAAAGGATCTTTGAGAACATAATATGCTCTTACGGATCAAACAGCATACAGGTAGTATATATAATATATATACTTATGCAAAGTGTAGTCTCTATAACAGAGCTTCTCAAATTGTTTGAAGAAATTGCCCCTAACGTCTAACGACTACCCAATTTAATATGTATGTGCCTACGTAGACTAGCAAAGTGTTTTCCAAAACGCTCCCAGGGGATCGATTTTGCCTCCCTTGAGAAGCTCTGCTTTATAATGTAGAAGAACAACAAACGCACAAGACTAGATAGGTACTCTTTTTATACTAGGAGAGTATGTTAATTATTGATTATTTTTATAGTTTATTCTTCTTTATTACTTACGAGTCTTCTTGTGGTTTTCTATATAAGCAGTATTGTACTTAATAGTGCACATAGCATGTTGTATTAATTTTATTAACCAAAACGTTAGAATTCAGTATGACTGTACACATACAACGTTTGTGCAACGTTTTCTGTTTTTGTTGCTTATTGCAGCCTAAAAATAGAACTAAACTCCGAGAAGAGAACCTTAGCGTGACACCACCATAGGTTTTTAATGGGAGAAAAGGGCCCTTTTAATATTTTTAACATTTGATAAATAGGAAAGCTCTTCTTTAACACTCACAATTACAGGGTGTCCATAAAGTAACGCACACTTGCACTTAACAACATAAAACATATATTAGGTACGATAATAATCAGTCTAAATATCTACAAACAACAGCAGTATATATAACAGTTTACAATTAATTATATATCATTTACAATTAATTCTCAGTGTGGTTCCCTTCCCTCTAAATACAACGGCGCAACCGCCCATACTACAGAGAGCTACATACTTTCTGACCAAATCAGGCTGGATTGAATATTATTGAATGTGCGATTGCCCGTTTGAGTTTTCGGGGTGTTGTTGGTTTAGTACTGTAAGCGTGATCTTTTATGTAACCCCACAAAAATAAATCGAGTGCAGTGAGGTCATGTGATCGAGGGGGCCACTCCATCCAACCTCGTCTGCCAATCCACGAATCTTCGAAATTGGTGTCCAACCAATTGTGGACAATATTGGTATAATAGGGTGCAGCTCCATCCTGCAGAAAGATTTCATTATGACGTTGAATTTGTAGCCACAACCAATTTGTTAACATATCAAGATAGGACTGAGATGAAACAGTACTATCAAACAAATATTGTCCTAGTATTCCTCCAGAGTACATTCCACATCACACTTAAATTCCTGGAAGATTAACTTCTTTTTCAAGGATTTCATGGTGATTCACGGCACTTCAATAAATGCAGTTGTGGTTACTTTATGGACACTATATATATCTCAGTTATTTGGTATTGAAAAACGTTTTTAGCGCCAGAATCTCCACAAAATTTTACGATTATAATTTCAACTATGTCTCAAGTAAATATATTTAACATTTATTTTAATATTTAACTATTGAGTGGTGTTTCTTTCTATAGTTACGCTGTCTTATCCTATACTTTCAACCTTATCCTACCTATATGTCTATTTAGAAATAGGTATATAACATAGTTTATACTTTTATTATGACACTACTATCTGGCTAATAAATATTCATGATATTGGTGCTTGTCTAGCTATAATGCATGTTAGCTGTTCAATTGTTTGTTAATAGCAAACAGCCACAGAATCAATTCTTGACATATTTAAAATTATGTACATAATCCATGTTGATCGTTTACTCCTAACAGCATATAGGCATAAATCATGCCAGTTATTCATTTATCAAAACTCTTAATCAGATTTTAGTAATTGAAACTGATGGATAATTTGCTAGCGTAAAAGTACTGAAGTTTACTGATACTATCATTATTATTATACGTATACAACACATTTATAGTTAGTTTATAAACAATTTGTATGTGAAGTATAGAGTAAAGAGTAAAGAAACATTTATGGTAACTAAAATTATTAAACATAAATTTACTCTGTTGTGCAGAGCTCTAATGTTGATCTATTTGAGAAGATATTGATCTTCGCAATTTAACTATTTCCAAAATATCAAGCTCGAACGTATATTTTTTAATAAAAAACCCATAACATTACGTTACTCACTTACTAACTTTTTAATTTTTAAATTCCGTAAAAATGGATCAGTAATAATTGGCAGAGAAATCTCCTTGCAATGTAAACACATGACATCAAATGGTTTAAATCATAAAATACCTTAATAGATTGTATTTTACCACCAATCTTTTAAAATAGTACAAAAGTACACGCGCGCATATAACATACTTATTAAAGCAGAACCAGGAGTATCGATTTACTCGAATATATCTACTTAACAGTGCTGTACACCTTTACATAGGCGAGATGCAACAAACAAAATTCCAACGAATTTCTTCGAAACACAGTATGATTTTAGTCGTATAATTTTCTTGAGATTCTGGCGCAATGAAAGGCCGTTTTTCGATATATATCGGTTTGAATGACCGAGAATTTTAGGAGACCCTTTCAACGGTGGTGTCACGCATTAAATACAATTCTTTCTGAGAGGGCTGTTTAATTTAATTTCTATATATGTTTTCAACTAATGGTGATATGTTTCAGAGCTTTTAATTTTGCAATACTCATATAAAATGTATGCTAAAATTGTGCTCATCTTTGTAATAATTATCGACTTTTTTTTGAAGAATTTCTTATACTGACAAATAATCATTTATATTTATCGCTTTCAGCCATCGATATTTGCTACAACAATATAACCAGTCCCTACAAAAATGACACAGCTTACGGTTACTTCGTGTGCCCCCTGACTTCTGACACCTCCAAGACCTACTGTTGTGGATCTCAGAAGGCGGAATACTGCTGTGGATACTGGGAGGAGTAAGTGGCACGCTAATTTTTTCGTTATAGACAGAGCGGGTAACATGTACGTGATAGGAGCTGACTGGTCTGTCAGAAGCGTTAATATAGTCATTATAATCGTGGCCCAGGGGTCAAATATTACAAAGTATATATATAGATGAAATATCTATCGCTAAGTCAATACTGACTCTTGCAACTTCAATACACAATCAGGGATATCTAGCTGACCTTGTGTTAAAAATAGAATTCTAATTATGTATAGGGTAAGTTGATATACTTTAAATAGAACTGCTAATTTACTAAAAGTCTGTGAGTAAATTTCGTTCATGCTTTGCCTGTGTTGCGATATAAACTGAATACCAGGAGAGTTTGTACCGCGTACCGAAATAAAGTGACCCCCATTACAAAGTGTCTCCCCTTATTTTACTCGATACAGATTGACTCTCCTAAATTTCATACGGTATAAATTGACTCCCCTTTAATACATAATAGAAGACACAGGTAATATTAAGGCAGGTTATAACAGCACAGATATATGTATTTGTCTTTTTTAGTTTTGAGAGAAATAGTAGAGCGAGAAAAATGAGCACAAGAACAAAACTACAATGGATCGCTCTAACGGAGTCAGTTTGTACCACCCGTCACGAAATAAACGGACCCCCTTTACAAACTTGTTAGGGGAGTCACTTTGTAATGGTGTCACGTTATTTCGTCATGTGGAACAAACTGACTCTCTAGTACAAACTGTTTGGGAGTCAGTTTGTTTCGTGACACCGACCATTATATATATAAATATTAATTAATTAGTCGTCATAGGCTTTTACTTTTAGTCGACAGCTATCTTTAATCAGCAGCGCAAATCAGTTTGTTACAGCCAGGAGTATGTACGTACTGGGGTTCAAACTTGCTACCTTTGGGTTTGAAGGCAGGAGGCAAGCTAGCTATACATACTAAGCAGTATCAGAATGAAATCTTACAGTTAACGTTTTAGGGAGAGTGGTAGCCAAATGGGTTCGACCTTCAAACCCGAAGGTAGTAAGTTAGAACCCCGGTACTACTCCTGGATTTAACAAACGGATTTGTGGTGCAGCAATGAGATAATTATGGATTGATTAGTTTAAGCCTACGGTGACTGACTAATTAAGATTTGTATATATCCGTCAAAGCTTGAATGAAATTTACTCTATATCTTATTAATTGTGGAGTAATAATTATATATAGAACTGTTATGTCAGAATACCAATTGTTTTATATAATTAGCTTAAATTGAAGATATATATTCTATATATTATGTGGTAAATATTGCAGTAGACATTATAAAATTGTCTGTATTCATTTTAGAAATAATTGATTGTAGTTATTTTTTTATGGAGTCACATTATTATTTCTGCCTAAGTCGTAGCTTCTGATTGGATGAGGCGTCTTATTATGTCAGCACTTGGTTTATCTATTTCTGGTGTGCCAAAAACGTGCATAGTTCAAAACATGCCAAAATGAATGACAAAATCTAGTTTTCACAACTCCTGCCAACAAAGTGCGACTTCCAATTGATTTAAAGTTCTCAAATGTTCTGCTCAACGAGCTCATTTATATTTATTTATACGAATTTCTATGAATACTATATATCCTTAACTTTAGAATGACATAATATGTAATATTATAGTTAAAGGATTACTCGTAAGCTAAACATTTATATGAGAAACATTTGGCATATTGTCCAATTTTGCACATAGTCTAAATAACTTTTTAATCTTTTCGCTAAACCATTTCGTCTCTCTGTCTTGTATCCATCAAAATTAATACTACATCTTTAGAAAAGATATTTTGCTTACAATACGGAAATAGCGATAAATCTCGCCGAGGACTTCCTTTAACATTTGAGACAGAAAGGGTCTCCTAAAACTTGCGATATTTCGGTTATTCAGACAGCTATCGAAAAGTACGGTTTTCACTGATAAACTCTTCTGAGAATTTTATCGTTAAGGTCTCAATAATGTCTTGATGAGATATGCTTATATTAGGTAGTGTTTTTATTTCACATTACTGTTGTATCTTGCTATAAGTCAAGTTATGTAATGCTGTTATGTACTCCGCATCGGTTTTACTTGAGATATATAGCATAGATTGAATGAAACTATTTTTTAGACGTTACTACATAATGTACATAATGCTGATCGTCTCCTAAAATTTGCGCGTCATCTCAACCAGAAGCAATTGGCTACAGTTTGGCACAGACCGGGTGAACATATTCTAATTTAGCTTCATTTGTACTATATATTTTTAGACATTCCTACATAATGAGTACTGTACTCACCTGAATTCATTCCTCTCCACCTCTTTCTTTTCCCCTGAACAGTGGTGGTCGTGTAGCAGGTGCTGTTATCGGCTTCATTATTCTTTTCGTCATCATTGGTTTGATACTCTTTTGCTGCGTTTGCAAAGGGAAAAATTGTAGGAGAACCACAACTCACACTACTCGAACCACCGTCATCACTCGATCCGTCAACGCTACCAACAATTATCCCAGTGAGACCCCCAAACGTCTTTATACTTTTCAAATAAAAAGTCGTATTCGATTTAGTAGTAAAGGAAAAACCTGGTACAAACTGGTCGTATTGGATAATTAGATCTAAAGTGTTTATTTTAAATTTTCGGTTGTAAAACTTTGTCGACGTATAACTTTATAAAATGTAACTTTTTATAGCTATATTTATGTAAGATAAGCTTTTTAATGCGCAACAATATATGTAATTCTAGAGAAATATTTCAATTTACGACATTTTTATTTTGGATTTATCAATGTACACATTTTTAAAAAATACCCGTGAATAATATAAAGTATAAGGTTATATATTTTCATTGAATGCCTAGCAGAATTTATTTGTACAATGTGCGCTTTGATTGTTAGGCATCGTTGTGTGTATCATCAATGTATCCCATTTCACTAATCAATCAGAATTACATATTTGCACACATACATTTATTGTTATGTGCGCTAATGAAAAAAACAGGAAATGATTTTAATAAACAAATGTATGTATAATTTTGCATTTTCTATTATTTATATATATTTATATTATATATCCTCGTATATATATCATTACTATGACAGATGCAAGTGAAATGCCAGGTAAGCACTCAGCTATAGTTACACAAAACGGCTGTGTGGGCTCCTTTATTTCCGCTATTTAAACATTTTTGGTACTTCCTATAAACTGCTCTTTTTCAAATATTTTCTGTAATCTTATATATTTATGTGTTCAATAATTAAAGCTGGTTGACTAGATCCAAGAGAAACATTGCCTAAAATTGGTGGATAATTGTTCCTGTACATTTGCTATTCATTTTGCAAAGGATTAATAACTGTTACGTAGGACATTGAAAAGTTTGCAATTGACATCTATCATGGTTCAGCCGCTAGTTGTCACTGAACTATCTCTGATAAAGATTTACTGAGAAGCCCCCCGCTAAAAAAAATTGTCAAAAGAATCAAAGTTACGAGTGAGCTAGGACCTTGTTATGCGATAAGATTTTACCTTGAACATCTGTGTTTGTCTAATTGGAACGTTTCTTCCATGGAGCGAGACCTTAACTTCATTAGTTATATCTACTGGAGCCTTTGACATGACCAGAATCATAATACTTCGGCGATCTATCAAACCCAGATATTGTTGACTGAAAGGAAGGAAGTGAACTGATACAAACTTTATCTTCGGGATATTTATAATCACTGAAATTTGTTCAAATTGGTGTTAAAGCGTACTTCACTATATTTCTTTAAAGTTTATCATTAAACTGAGCGTAAAAACAAAGGAACAATATATTTGGCTAATATTTGAATTGAGCGAACTTGATACTTCAAAATTTAAAAAAAAATATAAAGATATACTGAATGAACAGTAAATAGAGCAAAAATAAGAACGTCTTGTTATCCTGACTTATTAAAAGTCAAGATGAGTTCTTTCTATTTAAAGATTATGTTCTTCTTTAATTCAGTTTAAAGTTTGACTAGTTAATGCTCGCTTCATTTAAAGATCAGTTATTTCCTCTCAATTTAATATTTGATTAGTTTCGTTTGATTTTTTTAATTATTTTTGCTTAAATGTAGTATGTTTGCACAGTTTAATATTTGCTCTTATGATAAATAGAGTATTGCTACAGTGCATTAATTTGACATACATATTATCAACAGAGAAATACGTGTACGGACTCTTATCTTAAAAAATTGAAGCAAGAAGCACTGATGCATGGACGCAATCTAACATTTGACCCACGAGTCTGATACCATTCAGCTCTAGTTAAGTCTTTTGGGCAGAAATATTTTATATATAAAGCATACTGATAGATCACCAAAGTAGCCCACAGTGAATTGCAGTTGGTGAAAATTGCTATATCTGCCGGTCACTTGGGTATAATACTGATATCGAAGAAGAATTTTCGTGCAATACAATTTTAATGAGACCCAACAAAACTCTTGTATCTGCTAAAAGCATAAATTCATTTTGAACAAAGAATGACAGTATGAAAATGTTTGGGGAACAGACAAAAATTTGCTAATAACAAAGTAAATTATTTAGAAAGTGGGCATTGTTCAAGGTAAGTGTAATGCCTATAATCTGGAAAAAGCAAATCTGAGAAAGACATCAAAATAGTAGGATTTTGATGATGTAAATACAGATGTCAGCTTTTTTAAATTCCTCTACTTTTTTCACAATATTTTGTACAAAATTTCTCTGAAGATGCTACCACATCCCTGCAACAATTATAAAAATATGTGGAATTTTAATAGAGGTCGGGTTATTCGAAGATATAATGTACTTAAATTTTTTGTTTTTTATTAGTTGTTTGAAAAATACATTATAATATTTATGCAAATACTTTCATTTTTATAGAAATTACTCTGCCTTTTTTTCAAATTGAGTTATTTGTAAATCATTGCATAATTTAATAAATTTTTTTAAATAATAAAATAATTTAATTTTTTTAATAATTTAATTAAAATGAATTTTCATTGTTTCTCACAGTTTTTAATATTTGCTTTGTGTTTTTTAAGATAATTTCAAGTTTTGTTAAGTTTTTCATTACCTTGTTCCTCGTTGTTTTGTAACCTACCTTTATTACATTGATAGTTTCTTTTGTTATTTGTTTGATTAAGATTTACATAAATTTAAACGTCGGTAACCGACATTTTTAATACGTAGTAAATGAAGAAATTACGAAATATTATAACATCAAATTTTTACAATACCTGGAAGAATTATAGACAACATTGTAAATAGTTTTGAATAAAGAAAGAATATAATGGCAATGCATAGAATTTTCTAAGCTTTACCTATATTTCGGATTTGGTCGAAAATATTTTGCTTAAATATATATATTATTATATATTGAAACAAAATGTTGACTTTTCATCGATTCAGTCTACTATTATTATACTCTAAATGAACCTTTAATAAAACCAAAAACGTAGCAATGATGCTCTAAATAGAGTGCAAGCATTATTTAAAATGGATAAATATTCTTTCGTGATTCTTCATATATATATTAGACTTAACGCATTTTCTCTCTATCTTGACCGCCCCCTATAGAAACTGTGTCACCACCACCCGCTGCTGTCTCGATGACCCCCTACCCCCCCTATGGTGACGCCGGTAAACTTCCATCCTACCCCTCAGCTACGGGGAATGGAGACATGTACCCCCCACCACCACCGAACACCAACGGTTATCCTTCCCCCGCCTACACAATCGGGGGAACTATGCCACAGCCGCCTGCGTTCAATCCCGCCTTTTCCAATGACTCCGACTTCTCCTATGGTGTGAAGCCAAGTAAGTGTTGTCCTAAATATAGGTATAAGAGTTTGATAGCTGTGTATGGTGGTCAGAGGTGTTAACATTAAATTCTTTGTTATTTATGATTTTTAGAGTATATTATCATGAGACTCAGTGTAATCCTGAAATGCTCGAATTATGCAAGTTATTGTGCAAGAAATATTTAAATAAATGATAAATATTTATTTTTTAATTATTCCAAATCATATATTATCCAAATAAACACAGCAGTATGACTTGAGCTACTGATTTGTTTAAATGAAGCATAACATATTTTCAAAAGAGTATTTATTAGTGTAGAGTATTGTGAACTGTTGTCTCATCCCCCGGCCATCATATTTGTCTTCTATCTGTCACTTAAATACTGCAGAGTCACTTCTTGAACATTTTACAGCAAAATAGGTTTCATCCTCAGCTTTCCATTATTGATTCTTTGCATTCTGCTTTTGATGCGTTATTCTCCCGCAGTATAGTTTTGGTCAAAGAGCACAATATACTCTTAGATAATCTCAGTTTTGGAGTAGTATTATTTTAGTTCCATTGCCTAACCTGTTCTAAGACGCATAACAGACTTTTGCATTGTCAAGTCAAGTTTATTCGAAACATTTCCTGCGTGGCTTATCCTAAATTCATCAAAGAAAGATGAACGGTCAATCATGAACACGTTTACCGCTTGTATTAAATCCAGAAATATATATGTTCCCGCACAAATGATTAAAAGATACAAAATATATAATCAATAGTAGGTAACCATGGGTTACCAATGCGTAGAACGTCGGTATTATTATCTTTTGTGTTTGTGGCTGCAATCGGTGGATATTTTTGTTATATATACCTACATATTATATAATAATCTCTCCTTAAGTATACTGCTTTGTCGCTATAACAATATTATATTTGAACGTAATGATTCATCGATATATTTTGTTTTGTTGATAATAATTATAATTTACTTCTTGTTTTACATTTTTATATTTACGTACGATATATTATTATTATTTCATTATTGTTATTATTATTTAGTTCGAATTGATTATTTTTTTCAAATTATAAAACATTCTAAATTTTATTCGATTATGATGTGATTTCTTTCATCAGGTGGCCCCCCTCCGCCTTATCCTCAATAATGCAACTAACTTGGGCGACGATAACTCAACTTGGATGGGTGCCGCTGACATGGAAATAAATGTAAAAGTTCAAATCGCCTTCAAAACTCTTTACATTACTGTTATTCAACATATCCATACGATTTTATATTCATTTTGAGAAATATTCGTATATGAATATTCTCGTCTTATTTTCACCCTTATTTCATCTTTATAAGGAAACAACTACGAGTCTGTAGTTCATGTTATGCATTCCTATATATTGAACTTACATTATTATTTTCATTAATCTCTTCACCACTTTTATTCAGTGCATCCATACGGCATTATGTATAATATTATATAATACGTTTACCAATCTCTCAAATTTGATGTACAGATGATATTTGTTCATTCATTTTAACAGGATTGAAAGTCAACAACCAGGGAAACTGACAAATCCTTAAATATATTTATATATTTGATATATAAAATATATATGGATCGTTTTTTGTGTAGATTTAAAGTGACTTTGGATTTAAGTATTGTAAATGGAGAACAATTCTTTGTGTTCCAGATTGCTTACAAATACCTGTAATTCCTATAGTTACATATTTGTCGACTTAAACATATTAGTTATATTTAATCTCATTTATTATCCGTTTAATTTTGTGATAGTAATATTAGCTATTTGTTTCACTTTATATACATTGTATTATATTGATTAATTTCTATGATATTAACCTGTTATTATTATTATTATGTGTATTTTGCAGTATTGTAGATAGTAGTATTTTATTACGTAAACCATTGATTTTCATTTATACTAATCTATTTTATTAATATTGTATGTCCCATTTTGGCTTGAGAATTCAGTAACATATTTTTATACATTTTTTTATACATATTAGTGTGATACAATTAATTTAATCAGGATTACAAAAGAAATTCATTTAAGTAAGGCTTGCTTAGCTTCTTTACACCTCGCTTTATAATTATTGTATTATTAATGTATTTTCTTCATTTTATGAGCCTATTTATCAATTTGGCATGGTTATTGATTTATTGTTATTCAAATTTAAATTGAACTATTTTAAATTATTTGCAAACTGACACAAACAACAAAAGCACAATTTCTCTGAAGCACCCTATAAATCAGATAAAAACCTTATTTTCTGTTCACATATTTGTTATATTTATTAAAGTTATAAAACGTAAAAGAAGCGTGTTTTGTTTTAAAAGCATTGTTTATATATTGTAGTAAATACCGGGAGCTATTTCTGAAAACTATTACAATTTGCACACAAAAGGTTTGTTGTATTCAATGAATTGCTACTAATCTGAGATTGAAAATATGTAATTCTTGTATTACACAACCAATCACCAAATGATATATGAACATTTTACAATTTTCCCATTATCCCGTTTTTTATTAAATTGCTCTGATTTTCGTTAAAATTCGTATTTTTGATAAAATTATTTGTAATTGACATATTATTGTACATCGTTTGAATTTTCCATGTAATTTTATACATTTTAAAAACTATTTCGGACACATAAACTGTTATATAGGGTGGTCAGGAATTCCCTACGACTTTAAAAAGACTTTATTTAACTGCAGAAAATACTTTATTTAACATTGTAGAATAAGTCATAAACAGCAAGATAACGTAATATGCTATTATCTGTCGTAAGAGTCCACTTATAAACCATCGTGAGTGATGCATAATCGTAGTCTTCGAAAAGTACGATCGCTAATGGGCATTAATGTAGTCAAAGGGAAAGCTTTTCGAATAACATCTTTTAGTCTCTTTTGTTGGAGCTTTCGCAGTTACAATTTTTAGCTTGAGCATTCCCCAAAGTGCGTCGTCACATGAGGTCAGATCCGGACTGCGCGGTGGCCATGGAACAGGGCCATTACCATTCCACCGATCCGGAAAGCTAGCATTCTGGAACTGCCTTGTTGTGATGGCAGTGTGTGCCGGTGCACCATCCTGCTGGAAATGGAAGGCCCGAAAAATACATTTAGCTTCTTAAGCAGGAATAAATCCAGTTCGTAGCATATGAATATAGGAATCAGCTGCGTCACACTGCCATCAATGAAAAATGGTCCTGTCACATGTTGAGTAGACATGGCCGCCCAGATCATCACTTTTGGCGGATTTTGTCTCACTTACTCGTACAAATGTGGGTTAGCCTTGCTCCACATGCAAGTCTGCTAATAGCCTTTGCCTTCGGAATACATTGCACATTTATCGGTGATAAAAATATGATCTCGTCGTCGCACATTGTCATATTTGGCCAAAATTTCATGACAGCAAGCAACACGCATCTCGTGGTCCTCTAGAAATAAGAATTGCACTTTTGTTGCTTTCCAACTTTTGTATCCCAAATATTTCACGACCTTCATCATTGTGAAGGTACATTTTGAGATATATATCAGTACATTATCATTCATTAAATATGTATCTTTTAAAAACACATATTAGACAGAATATACAAATATATCTTATTTATTTGTTAGTTATGTACATTTATAAAATGCAGTTATATACACAGATTTGTGATATACTCTTAAATATTTTATAGAATACGAGATTTAAAAAGAGCAACATATTTATTTTTTATTTATAAAGAGGTTTAGTCTTTTAGAAAATTTATAAGTTTCTAATCGAACTAATTCAGGATTTCCTATATTGTTCAGAGTTTTTAGGTTCCAGTTACCGATGTTAATATTTTGACTTATACAGTTATTGTCGATCTGATCTGAGACATATCATAATATGTATGTCTCTCCATAGATGTTAAGTGCACATCGTCATCGTAAATCTCGCCTTGAGACATCTTGCCAATGTCAGCCCTTCTTCAGTATCGTCTAAGGGCGGGTAGTCCTTTGGTGCTCAATTTCCAGCTTCCATGGTGTTTTCCGTTGCTTTGTCATATTCATGCTTTGAGAGAACAATACTTTTAATAACGAAATCTAATTCTGAAAAATGAACACAGTTTGGAATTCTTTGATGGCGGATTACTTTTAATCCACTTATTTTATAAATCAGGTTGTTTTTTAATTGAAAATAATTAGAAGTTTTCTGAATTCTATATATATAGAGATATAACAGAGATATATCTCTGTTTTTATATTCATCCTTCAGCACATTTGTTCATCATATTCCACAAAGAATGACTTTCTTTATGCAAGACAACAAAGAGATACCCATTAGTTTGCATTCAATAACTAATACATTTATTATACAACACTTACTGCATCCCCACCTCCATATATAGCAGGCTGTGCTTTGTTCTACATATTGTTGAGTTCATACTGCTACATAAGCTATTTTATTGAATTAAACTTGTCTAAAATTGAACGCAGATTAGTTTGAGTTTTTTGTATAGATGCTATATTTTATGATGGCCGAAAGGGTTACGCTAGACGTGTAAAGGTTTGAGTTCGAATTGAAATGTAGACCTCGATATGTAAAAGTAGAGTTCTACCTTTTATTAAAACTAAAAGGTTAGGTAATCAAAAGATTAAATTTGACGTGTAATGTAAATGCAATTTAAAAATATAAAACTAATTAAGGTATATTTTTAAGTATGGTGGTTTACTTTTTACTATTATTTTCACATTTAAATAGATAAATATATATATAAAAACTACTTTAAACGTTTCATAAAAATAAATTATACGTTTATCCTGTTAATATAGTAGAAAACTAGTAACGCAAATTATAATTTAAAAAATATATAGTAATTGATTATGATCAATTATCGTAATTTATTATAGAATAATAATGACAAGCCGACATACTGCAATAACTTGTCTCGATCATCACGTAGGGTTTAGCCACCTCGAAATGTGAATGTTTTTGTATCACCTGGGTCTTTAAGTCAATGTCCGCGCGTATGCGAGCCGACACATAACAGTTAAAAAGATTATATCATTTTAATTGAATATCAGTAACGATCGATATTTTGGATGTGATTGTTTAATATAAAAGAGAAAACAATTAGACGATGTTAGCTGTAATGTTACCTTTACATGTCGAGCTCAACCTTACGCTTACTTTACTCCCTTTGCCATGTTTAGAAGTCCATGAATCTTGAAGCTTAAGATAATGACAAAAGTACATCCTGTTAATTTAAAAGTACACCCAATGCTCACTATTTTAATACCTAAATTATATTTATAATAAGCTATTTCAGTTTTTATGCTAATAATGTATACATATATGAGGTCAATGCAATGTATTACTGTATTTAGTTTCCTAGTTTTACTAGTGTCTGAAATTATGCAATCAGTTCAGTATTTTAATTTTTTTATATATTTGATTACGTTGATGGCTCTTGTGTTTAAATTAATTTTGTTAAAGAAAAAAATCAATTTGTTTTGTTAGTCACTAGTGCCTTTATTAAACTAAATACACTTTATTTAACTTATCACTATAGCTGGTTTATTTTATTAAAAATGAAGTCAACAAATTGAGAACGTTATGTAGTAAATCAATTCACAATTGCTTTACTCCACTTACGGACAAACTGAATGTATTTTATGATATACATGCTCTGAATTTAAACCAATAAGTGGGTAATTAGTTATTTGTATGATACCTATTTTTCAAAAGCATCATGTATTAATATATATTATAGTTAGTTTTTTAGGTATGTAATATTATTGAGATTACATTAGTCACATTATTATAATTAAATTAATGTGATGTTGTTTAATTTATCTACCGTCTTGCCATTTATGATAGTTTAATTTATGAAGACATAATATCTGTAAAATTCATCAATAATCATGGAAATAGACACCACACTTTTTGTTGTTGTATTTTAGATATAAATTTGTTTAGTTATAAATCAAACAATTCTTCAAAATCAGTTAAAAACTTAACTGGATGTCAATTTTGTGGTTTCTTCTAAATGAAAGTTTAAAATGCTAACCTAGTTGGCTACCAGTTAACATATATTTATTATATACAATTTCTTTCTATACAATGTCCGGGTGTCATGTTTACTTCAAGAAAGTTTCAACATGATAGTTTTTTTAAATTACGCTACTGTCGGTTCTTAACTTTATGCAACATTTAGAAACTAAGTTGTTACTTGACTCTAAACTAATTATTCGTTCTAATTTATTTTTGAGAGATCTTAATTTATGATCTCTTAAGTTATTTCAATATAATCATAGAAAGTTATTATTTTAATGTCATAAAGCTCAATTTTGACATTTAAACTTTTATTAATAATTGTATATTTTCTAAATTAAAATCATAAATTTAGTTATACAAAACATTGTTTTTGGTTTTGAAGCAATTTTTATGAACTATTTTAATTTTTCGAGTATAATTCATTTTAATGTAAAGATTCATTAAACTGTTTATTAATATTAGTTATTTTATCATCTCTAATTTCAAAGAACCGTTTTTCAAAATAAGTTTCACTGAATACACAATGATAAACTGGAAAATCGGTGGATTTAATTGTATAATGAAATTTATAATTAGAATAGCAGTAATTTATCAAATACTCCTATTTTATTATATAATAGTTTGCCTTTCATTTAAAAAGTTTACAATTCAGTTACACGTTTTTATTCAAACTGTTTACTGCATTCTCCCTTTACATAAAATATAAAATTTTAGTTGAATTCTATTCTTATCTCATACCTTGTGTCAACATGACATACAATACATGTAATTAGGAATTGATGTGTTGTGAGATTTTGTAGAAAGTATGTCGTGCGTTTTGTTTTTTATGAAACGATGCAGTATAGTGATAATGGGTGAATTTATGTTTGCTTTTAAGCGAAAAGTTTTAGTTTTATTTTAGTCTTAAGAAAAAGTCATTAAAACTTTTTACAGATTTAACACTTTCTTAAAGCGGTCTTAATCCTTTCTGTAGATGATAACAAAAAATAGTTTTGTTGTTTTAATAAGTGTTAGAAGTGCATACTAGAAACACATTCAATTATTTCAAGATTATTATCTTTTCGTGTTTTCACTACCTTTTTATTAATTTCTAAATCACTTTTAACTGGACAACTAATAATTCAGTTAATTTACTAAAATATCTTATATGCAAAACATATACCTATATCGAACATCAAAAGTAAAACACAGCTACACATTTTATTAATATTCTGCAAGTTTTAAAACCTAACAATATAAACTTGATTTTTTCTAATCTACTGCTGCTTAGACATAAAACAATACAAAAACGTAGCATCAAAATTTGTAATTAGTATTAAGAAAGTTTTAAAACTATCTTAAAAAAACTTAAGAAGAATGAAAAGTTTTAGAAGAGTTTTAAAAAAATGAGTTTATTGTTGGTCTTAAGAAAAGATAGAACTAAAACTTTTCGCTTAACACCAAACATAAACTCACCCAGTGTGATATATGCGATGATCAGATATGATCAAGTGGTTTAAACTTAAATATTGCCCCGTAAAAGAATAATGAGGGATGTGGAATAGAACTTATTATGATGTAAAGTTTTTGTGCGAGTAAGAAATAATTATTATAAGCTAATCTTCGAAGGAATGGGAATAGAAGTCTAGTGTCTGAGAGGACAGGAATCAGAGGCAGAATGCTTCATTATTTTGCTTCGTAAGTTGGAACACTGATTAAAATTTTTAGTGTTAAGTAATTTATGAACCTAAAATAATTATAGAGTCAGCTCATGGGTTATTGTAATATAATCACTATATTTGATGATTTTAATGTGTTCCTAAATTTGTCTCGTTGTATTTCACTAGCAATAATTATATCGTTAATTATGTGTATTTGTGTGAGAGCCGGGACAGGACCAACCCTATAGATTTGATTAATAATATTACTATGCCAGTTATTATTATCTAAATTATATAATCTTTTCTGTAATATTATGTCTTGTAAAAATGATCAGTTTCTTTCATGAATTATATTTGTAGCTTTTATCCGAGTACTAACTTGATATATTGCTTTTTATCTCCTTATATCGGCTTATAAACTTATTTTTAGGGAACTTTGCTACTAATTTTCGTCATCTCCGATTTCATATCAATTCTTTGCTCAATATACATTATCATAACAATTCTCTAATAACAATCTCTTATGTTAAACGTTTAATTTATATACGCTAAAAATTATTAAATGTAAATGTGACTATCCTCGACGATTTATAAGACAGAGGAATATATTGTGTGTATTTATAATATGTCTATTTGCTTTTATATATTTTTGCATTGACCGAGTTTTTTCCAATAGTAAAAAATTCGGAAATTCATAGCGCCTTTTTTTCTGCTCATTTAAAAATAATAAAATTTTCAGTGTCACAGTTTTAATACTATGTAAATCATTGGATGGAAATTATATGGACGCAACATGGCCTTCAAATAACAATACTTTGACTTATAGGGTGAGGTGATCAAAGCTGGTCGGAGGTTTGTGATCACCTCACCCATATTGACTGATTTCGTAGTTATTCAAATTAACTTTATATATGTACAGCAATGACATAGTTCTATTCAATAACTTACGGTTTCATCGGCATAATATGCTTATTCGATCAGTCTGGTCAAAGTCATATATGCTGAACGCGTTTTATCACATTTAATGTTCCCTTGGTAAATGTCATTATAAATTAACAAAATATTCTCTGCATATTATATTAATAATAATGAATTATGTACAGGCGATTACTTTAATATCAGATACTTCAAACCTGACCAAATGTTTTTTTTATTATTTAAAGGAAAAGCGAGATTAAAAATTCTCTATGTGCTCAAAATTGTGCCGGGCAATGACGAAGTTTATACATACGCAGCGCTAATTTATATATAAATATGTATATAATATATTATGGCAACTATTTAGACCAGACTTCCTGTAGGTAATTGCTAAATCCTCTCCCCTCCTCGCCACCCTGCAGCCTGTTCTTCTGCGTTCTTTTCCAACGCCAGTTTGTGGGTGCGAATCTGTCTTTTGACTCTATGACCACAGTGTCCAGTGTCCTTAACCAACTCGCACAGATGTCTGAGGGTGTCATCTTCCTGCTCATGGGCCTCACCACATTTTCAGCTGACCTCTTCACCAGCCGCATTGATGTCCCCTTTCTTCTTTTTGTCTGCCTATCCTGTTACGTTACTCGATTTCTGGGTGAGTAACTATTGCAACAGAATATTGTTCTGTCTTCTTCCTGTCCTTTCTGGTTATTTTGTATTCTAAATATATTCAAATCATCCAACGTAAATTATTACTAATTCATAAAATCTCATTAAGAAAATTCGTGCATAGAATTTGCAGAAAGATGGTAGAAATCTTAAAGGAAAGATCGTACATAACTTCATAAGAAAGAATTAAAGAATCAGACGCAAATTTCAAAATATGATTGTAGAAAAGAAACAAAAATAGCTTAAACATTATCTATCATAAAAGCACAAATGATCGTTAATAAAAGTCATTAATATATTAAAACATGAATGATTTAGTCGTAAAATAATTGTGTTTTTGTTAAAGTTATCTTTAATCTTAAAATACCTAACATCTTTCCAGTAACTTAGAAAGTATTGGTGACGATAGTCATTACATGATAACATAAAATATTATAAAAGTATATTATGCTGAAGTGAAAGGTATATATTTTCTAAGGCTGGTTTTACTGGGGTTTTTTTAAGGATATAAATAATGTAAACAGCTTCTAGATGAAACTGATAGTAATATTTCCGGTAAATTTGTTTACAAAGTATTGCTTTTAATTTGAAAGTATAATTCTATTCTTATTAAACACAAAAAAATTCCTTACCTTTTAAGCTTAATGCTCATAATAAGATTGTGGTCTGAAAAAAAATATATTCTTTATTTTCAAGTTTATAGCCCATTTCTGAGATATTGTAATTTGCTTCATTTAAAGTTGACTATCATGGGCGGCAGCTAAGAATTATTCATGTTTGCTACTAGCTAGGTACAAAGGGGAATGCCGAACTGTCGTCCAATTACTATTGAAATGAAAAAAAAGAAAGCTGTTTTGCTCAACAGCCTCTGGTTTTGAATTCCTTTCTTCCTCTCTCCTCGTAATGACAATAATATATATTATTTTAGTCTCGTGTTCAGAAATAGACATGTTTCGTCCATTTTTGCGATTATTCAGTTTCAAATTATGTGTATGTGTGAAGGGAGGTTAGTTGTTAGTATATTGTGTTATAATGTAATGTTTAAAAATATTTCACCAGATGTCCAGTGTCAGTGTCTCTGTCACATCAAACAAAATGTTTTGGACAGTCAGTAGTACACTTTATTTTATCTGGATATATATTTGCAGTATTGAACTATTTACATTAGAATATATATCTTAGTTAATAAACATGCAATGATAATACTTGTCTTTGTTAATCTATATCTATTTTATGTGGCAGCTATTTCTGTATTTTATTAAATGACACATTAATCATTTAGTTTTCTTTGCTGATAATACTGCGAGTTTACCCAACATTACTTATTATTTTTTTATTTCTCTTAAGATGACAAGAACGATTATGGTGGCATTAATCTTTTTTTCACGATCCACTCCTTCCGTCGTTTTATGTTTCCATGACTAGTGTTGGTGTCCTATTTTAGTTACAGTTTGAGTTTATAATGAACCAAATAAATGATTCATCTTATAAATTCACAGAAAATATATTTTAAGAAAAACATATTACTCGTTTTATTTCTTTTTACATATTCAAATTTTATTATTTATATCATATCAGTTTAATTCTCAATATCTGTATTTTAATGCATATATTATATGTATTATAAGTTATCGATTTTGTTAAATGTATGGAATAGCTAGAAGTCTTAAAACCTCGCCAACTGGAAATATTCAAATTAAATATTTAAAACCCATTTTATACTGATATAACCTTTATGCTTTTTCAGTTAAATCTGACTGCATATATGATTTTTTAAGACATCACTTGTACATAATATTATTTATTTCAACATTCGTATTACCGCATTATTACGCCGTTTCATAAGGAATGGTTATGATAATTTCAGCTTTATAATATCTTAAGTCAGTCCAGACAATCATGTATAATTTATTTGTATAGCTGTTTATATAATTATTTTCTTGTATCCTGTTATTTGTCCTAAGATTGAATCAGAATGTGCTCTGATTAGGAAACTCAAAAGTTTCCCGCTTACATATTAATTCCTACTGCGATTTTAGCGGTTTCTATTGTCCCATAAAAGTAATTTCCTATACTAGCTAATGATAGTGGCTTTGATCAATTCTCTTAAAAATACGCTAATTTTCTTAGTTTCAAAAATATAAATTTCTTTTTGTCTTCATTAATCTAGTTATAAACAATGAGATTATAAAATAGATAACAATATGTGTTTATATAATATATACTTTGAAACTAATTAAAATGTCCGAATACACTTTTTATATTAACGAAGTCTGGTTATAAACAGTGAGATTATAAAATAGACAACAATTATGAGTGTATATAATATTATTATATAATATATACTTTGAAACTGTTGTTAAATTTTACGATTATATATTTTTGTTAATAAAGTAAATTAAGTAATATTAGAATCTAAGTTTATTATTGTAAATATAACGATATTTATACAAAGTAAATATATTATGCTATTAAACTTTACATTCTTTTACAAGTAATATATTTTAACTTATAATTATGTTATTTCTATATATATCGGTATATACACATCTGCTGTTCTATTTTTTATCATCTGCTTCCTACTTACTTGATCTGTCTACACATTTAGACTTTTCATTACTAGTCAGTTTTATATTGACATTTATGTTTTAGGAATAAAATATGCTATGATATAATTAAATATTATAATATCTAATTTCCTTTTTAATCAGATGTGACCTAATACTTTATATGTAGGAAGTTATTTGTTATTTACGAAGTCAGTCATTAAATGATTTTTAAAATACTCACTGAAGATCTTGGTTTGAAATCGGTAAATTGTGCTATATGTGTTGAAACAATAAAAAATGATGAAACACTATTGCTTTGGGCTTCTTTAAAACATAGAATATAAAGCAGCGCATAGTACACACCAATGAGAAATGATTTTATTCTAGACTGATTACTTGTAACGCCCTATATATTTATCTTAATAGTAGAATATTACAACGAACGGAGCTCATCAACCCCGTATTATTAAAACATATATTTATTTTCATTGTGAAGTTTGTCAGGTAATAGTACATAATTTTCTAATTCTTTACTAATATAATACATATATCTAATTTGTTACTTTATTATAAAAACACACTACTTAATATATATTTCCAAATATTAATATAGCAAGGATAATATCATTTTAATTAAAAAGGCGTATATTTTTTTCGTGAAACATTAGAAAAGTTTTATCAATTATTTAAGAAAATTGTTGACTTTAAAATTTTGCCTTTGAAAAATCCAATATTCGTTTTATTTTTAATCTACTGTAACATTAAGTCGAGGAATTTAGGACAAATTTTAGAATTTAAAAGTTGGGAGGTCGACTTATACGCGAGTATATACGGTAGTCAAATTTTATTTATTTTATATTGTCGTCTGTTTCACTTTCATGAATTTATAAAATCACGATTTAACAAAATAAAAATGTATACAAAAATTTGCAAAAATAGCTCAGACTTTCTGAATTATTACATTACTATTTTAAAAAGGAATTTTGAAATTGGTGAATATTAAGACGAGACATTCAGAACCGTATAGTAAAATTATACATATGATATGTATCGTTCTAAGCATAGTAACAGAAGTCTTATTAGCCACTTTTTTGTAATCTACTCATTAATATTATGTTTTATGTTCTAGCCTAATTTTAAGCGTTTCCTTTGGCTTTGTTTTCACGCATATGTAGATTAAAAGTATTAGATCACACCTAATCAGAATTTTTGCCAGTAAAGTCTTTAGTTTAAAATAGATTGCTCATCTCAAGCGCGGAAATTTTGGGGTCACAAAAAATGTTCCAGTTTACACAAATTGCATATTATCGTATTACTGATATCAACGACTGTTTTAAAAAATATATAAATTCAATTCATTCAGCTTGAACAATCTATTATTATATTATTCCTTTTATGTTCTTCAAAATGCATGCACTGCTTCTCTTTGTACAAATATTGTGCTTACTGTACTTTATGGTGTTGCTAATACACTCTGTTAGCATACAGCTACCGATATAATTCACTATCTCTGGTGTCTCATTAACAAATATATTAACTTTTATTTGTAGAAGTCTTTCTTTTTATTTGTGATTAACACTTCAAATTGCGCATTATTTTCTCCATGAACACATATAATTAGGGGGCCTAATATTGCATTTCTCCTATAGTAGTATGATATATTTAGTATACTTCTTTAACCGATCATAAGGTATACCTTTTTGATAACAAAATGTCCTCTTAATATTTATACTTTTTATCGTGTTTGTAAAGAGCTTAGTTTTTAAATAAATTTGTTTCAAGAGCTGAAACTTTTCGTTATATATAAGGGATATCCAGTGCAAAATCTCTTAAGATGCTAACCGTGCATTCTCATAAAACGACGAGTATCACAATAATAGTGTCTTTACAATAACTGGTATCTCTCCTGATCATCTACACTACTAATATTTTTACTGAACTTTTCATTTGAATGATTATATTTCTTTTCAAAAATATTTTCCGATTTGTTTTAAATATTTTAAAATTAATAATTTTTTTTAGGTTTTATACACCACTTTTTATTCTAATGGAATTATTTTAACTTGATTATCTTGTGCTTTATTACATTTGCGACTTTTGGTAAATAATATTTTTCTATTAACATAGCTCAATTAAGTCTGTATATTTCTGTTTTGGTATTCCTACTTTTGAATTTGCTATATTTTAAGGATATATTTAATATGATTTGTATTTAATTGCATTTCCTAATAATAGCTATCGGGGTTTATTTATTCTAATTTAAACAAAGTTTCTCGTTACATCCTTGCTTCTATTAAAGTTATAGTAAATGTGTATTTGTAAATTCGCAATCATAATTTTGTCTCAACTATTTCAATGTTTCATTTTTATGCGTTAAAAAGATAATATGTTGATTCGAATAATTTATAAATTAACGCAATGTATGTATGTATACATTATCTTTAATTATTATTAGATTTCTCTATGTTCGATATAAACTAAGTTTGGCGTCTTTTCAATGGTATCGTACCCCAACATATCGGGTTTTCAGTAAATATATTTTTTTTAAAGTTTATATGTATTTCAATTGCAGGGAGAACAAATGTTTAGGGAATATATTTATTAAAATGTTAAAGGAAAATATAAAAGAAAACTATTTATTCCAATTTCCCCAGTTTGAGTTGTTTAATATTGTTAATCTTAAATTTATTTTTTTAAGTTTGAATTTTATCGATATAAATTCATTTTTATTAAAAGCAAACACAAAAATAATTTATTTGTCATTATCATTAATTATTTAATTATCATGTAAGACCAACAATAATCCTATTTACAGAGTTTGTGAACTATTAAATGAACCTTAAAAAGAAAATGCTTAATAGATAAAAGAATGCGAGTACAACAATCATTAAAAATATGTTTTGACATTGACTAATGCCCTTTTCATTTTGATTATCTATGTGATTAGTATTCATGTGTAATTTGTAGGTCGCGTTTAATTATCTAAAATAATTAAATGTTGAAATGTATTATAATATACGTAATATATGAATAAACTTTCCAACTAGTAAATTTGTTATATAGAAATACTATTTTAAACGCTGGTTTTGTCTTGATACATATTGTGTGATATTTTACATTGGTTAATATTACTTTTTTTAAAGTGAAGTAAAGCAGCAAAGTAATTTTATAAAATAAAGTACAAATTGACCTCTTAAAATTTTTATCTGTAAAAACTCTGTATTTATCTGTATTTTAAATCCATTCATTATTTTTTTAATGTATCAACATTATAAAGGTGCCAATTCATAATTGTATGTTATCATTCGGTTGTTTATATACTCGTACATGCATATATCTGTTGACAAACCCATGTGGTTATTATAAAAACTATTTTCTAATAACGTTTATAATATTAGTGCAGCTATCTGTATTTGTTTGATTTGCGTATTCATTTTATATTTATTTAATATAACTATGAATTAATAATATATTTAATCATGCCTCTTATCAGACATCCGAATTAATTTAAAAATTATTCTCCTGACGTTATTCTTCTTATCCATCCCTGCTTTTAGTAAATAGCTTATCATTTATCTATTCTTAGAATCCTAATCACGTATATTGTATTACCCTATGGATACAATATCGTCAATGCAATGTCATGATAATATTGACTAGACGTCTCATTAGAAGCCGCATATCTATATAGTCTCGCAGCCTCTCTATGCTAACTACCCACACTAATAATACGATATACTTACTAGTGGGGCTCGTTAATCTTTAATTTGATATATTTTCTGAAAATTGGTATCACGTTACATGTTAAAATATATTTTTTAGATATGATGCTTTATAGTAATGAAAATGTTAACGTCGATTTTGCGGATTATGTTTTTGTTTCAATAAAAATGAATACCGGTATATTTATTAGGTGAAATAATATTATATTTATAATATATGTACATGTGATAATCATTATGCATTAAATATGTTATGCACAATGTTTGCATAATATTAGTATTTATTTTAATTATAATATCATAAAATAATCTGATGTCTGGTTCTTTGTTTTTTGTTTTTTGTTTTTTGTTTGTTACTTTTAAATGGATAATAGGGTTAATTGGCTACTTAATCAATGTCATTCAATAAACTATATTTAATAGTTTTTTAATAACTAAATAGGTAAAAAGTAATATTCTTAAAATACCTGATCTGCAATATGTTTGAATGTTGCTATTTCTTTCAAAAATTATAATTATAATGTGTAGATTTTAAATAAATCATTCGATATATTTGTTATTATTAAAATCCATGGATTATTATATATTGTAATTATTGGTTTGTTTTATTTGTTGCTGGAACTATTATAACGATTGTATATGTATACCAATTAAATAATAGTTTTTCGTTAGAAAATGTCAATATAATGTTAGAATTATTTCAAGCCAGCATCTCATTTATTTTTATTAGTCATTTTGTCTTATACGGTAATAAGCATATTTATTATTTAATTTATTAGAATTGGTATCTACATTTTGTCTGAATTCTTTTCAATTAGCCACTTGTCACAGACAAGCAGACAGAACTCAAACTCTTTTTGATTGCCTGCCTACCCTTTCATGTGTGATGCATTTAACCTTTTTGTATAATAATATTATTATTATGTACGCTATGTTCTCTATGTGTGTTATATGAGTTACTTCAGAAGAGCTGTTGTGCTTTTACACAATGCGTATGGCTGCCCTCCTTAAACCTTTATAAAGAAGACTGATAAATTTGCCTCGTGCTACTTACTAGTTTTGCCAGTACATATTTTTTGTTTTTCTTCAACATCTATAGTTTATTCTATAATTCCTACTCTCATCTAGTAAAATGTAGTTCCAGAGTTCTTAACAACAAGAAAATTTACATATAATTGTTAGCACACCTCTTTTAATTTAAAATGTGCAAAACTTATTTTAAATGCATTCAACAATATTCTGCATTTGTTTGAATATATATTATGTAAGATAACAACTGGTCACTATGACCTTTTTCACTGTCGTGCTTTCAACTATAAGCACTAACTGGTTTATGAAACATGCTCGCTATTTCTTACAGATGTATAAACTAACCTTTCTATATACTCCAGATGTCATAGATCGTGTTAAAGCAAACTGGAGCCCTTTCTGTAACAGTGTTACATAATTTAACTCGTTTGTTCAAAATTCTATTAAATAACCAGAAGCTTTTAACGTAGGATTATTTTATAATATGCATTACAAAGATTTAATTCATCAAAATATGATAATATGTTCGTTACTGTAAACAGTCTTCTTTCTGTTGATCTATAAACTTTAAAAGTTTAAAAGGACAGTTATAAATATTCTATTGTATAATGTTTTTACTTAATGGTATATACAAATATGTAATCATTTATGTTACAATTTTCTTAAAAATTGATTTTCGTGATTTTTATTTTTTCGTAATATTCATGATATTCATATTTTATTATTCATTTTGTTAAGTATAAAAGAATAAAAACGACTTCGCCGTAAAAATAAAAGCCAAGAAATTAGTTATGTATTGTTATTGTATTAAAAGTATTAAAAGTATTATTTTATTATCTTATATTACTTAACTTATTGAAAATAACTACTACATTCATGCAAACTTTGAAATAATAAATATATACCATAACCATTTGTGTGCACTTAAGTTCGTATAATTTGTAGGTTCTGATAAATTTTTAATAGATAGCATTATAAAATATAGGTAACTCTTGGCGCCTTTTGTATATTATAATGTGTTACACTAAATTTGTTATTATTTAAAAATCAAAGTTTGGTGCATAATTTTCATTTGCGAAATTTAAATATTTTGCCATAATATCACCTTTTTCTGCCTTTCCTTAAAATTGGTACATTTTGATTTAATGGCAATACTTTTTTTACTAAGATGAGCAATTCCATTTGTAACGGAATCAGCAAGACTACATTAATTCAATTGAAATACTTTAATGTATTTCCAAGTATTATATTATTTAGGTATTATACATATTTAGTATACAAAAGGTAAGCAAATTAATATTGAAAGATTTAATAATTATTTTTAATTGATTCGATGTTATAAAAATTGTTGTACGATGAAATCAGATTTTTACTTCCTCAATCGCAACATGACTTGAAACAATCCATATTCTTCTGAATTTATTAAATGTCTATTAATATATATGTAGTGAGCACCTTCACTATTAATAAATATAGTAAATTATGTCCATGTTTACTCAACTACAACATGTAAGAGCTTCAAAAAAGTAGATGTGATAAAATGAAAACGAATTTTGTAATGAAACCAATGCCTGCTGACTAAAAATAAAATTTACTTTTTATTATTTTATGATTCTTAAAATCAAACTACTTGTTTTTGCTTATGGTAAAGTCTATTACACATTTCACTAGTCTTGACACATTTAAATACTAACTTTTATCAACTAACTCTGATTATTATATTTGGTGTTACAGTAGTGGATAACAACAAATTTGTGTGTTTCAAATATGTATAAAACGTATTTTACCAAATTAACACTTTTAATACAAACGTGTCAAATAAACAATCGAATTTATATTAGTTGCCTTTAAATAATATATAAAATTCATTGTGTTTTATATTAATTTAACTAAAGATAAACTTTTGCGAGTATAGGTAACCGTATATATGTAATAATTTAAGTTTATAAAATATAGGTACTTATAATTTAGAAAAATAGATATCATTTTCTTAAATTCTTAACAATTAGTACATGTGTACTCATATATAAAACTCAAAATTAATTCTAAATACACGTTTTCAACTTTCCTATTGCAGAAACAAAATAGATTTCATCAGCTGTTCAATAGCATCTAGTTTGATAAAATAAAACAACATTGAAAATTCTGTATCATATTTAAATTTTTATGTAATTATTCCATCGATCATATGATATTGCTATAATGTAACTTTGATTCTGAGTGTTTAACTTCCTGAATAGGTACTAATTAAAGGTAAGTATATAAACTTGGAAATGTGGCTCTGATATATCTAATCAAAGGTAATATGTATTCTTATAATATAATAAGCCTGGAGAATCTGCTGTAGTTATGACTCCTAATTAGTATGTTTTAATAATACTGATTCCGTCACGTGATGGAATCAGTACTACTTAATATAACATTATGCATTAGGGGACTTATTTTCTTATTATTAACACCTTATGTGTATTAGTTAAAGAAAAAATAATAATAATTGAAATCAATCATAAAGTATCAATAATGTTGAAATGTCGACATGTTTGTAGCTCAGTTTTACTCAGCGTGCCACATTTATTGTAGTTAAGAGTCCTGATTTAAAGTAGTCCTTGATATCAATATAGTATTTTTACTAAATGGGTTTCTCACAAGTATAAACCACTGCAGGACCCGGTTTCGATCTGGTTGGATCTCATCAGCTACAGGCAGGTTTGAAACTGGGTCGCCGGAATGGTAGGCAAACGCTCTACCACTCGACCACTCAGGCTGCTTGTGAGAGTTAAGCACTTGATCG
>JAYRBW010016885.1:0-12928 GCA_036023295.1 Invenusta paracnida | reverse complement strand
AAATGCATTTTAGAGCACAACATTTCAAAAGATTGTAGTGGTGAAAATAATGTGAAAATTTGATACATAGGGCGGATTATCCCTGATATATACATTATAAGCTATTACCTCTTATATAATGTTGGGATGGAACTGCTACACTGCTATTAGTTAGTACTAAATACACAGTGAAACACAGGAGTATTTCGGCTCAGTTGAGCTTGAGCAGATAACTTCTCATATTTTGGTTAATATAAACTTGTAAATTAGATTTAGGTCCTGGATATGCAACAACTGATTTTTTTACAAAATATGTAAAGGCTAAAGATATTAACAAATTTTCTATATATTGGTATAACTTTGTGATCACATTAATTCATTTATATTTAAATCTGTTAATAACCATTGATTAAAAACCCAATTAATCAATCCATTGAGTAAACCTATTAATACATTTTGGTTATTTTATCATTTTATTAAAAGGACAAAGGAAACCACACAATTTCTTAAACTAATTACAATAATTTCAATGCATTATAAATACAAACAATAAAAGCAGTTCATTTGAATATGTAATAGGTTGTATTTTTATTCATACTGTAAATTTATTGTCACTGGTTATATGCCTTCAAGTTAAAATTTGAGTACATCACTATAATATAACCTTACTAACAAATAATAAAAAAACACAAATTTTCCATTTTATATCCATTTTGTCAAACTAGTTCATTTTAAAATTTAATTATGTAAATATAGTTTTAAACAAATTATGAATAATCAAATGATGCCAACATGCACAATGTGAGTTGCTTTTATTAAACACTATTTGTAACAGTCACATGAGTATTTTCTGTTTGTTGATTCCTTTGTGTAGTTTTTAGAATTAAGGTCACCCATCAATTCACAAATCTTGTGAGTTCATTGCTGGTGAATAACAATTTCTGCTGACTCCACACTTGGTAATTGTCAGACTAGTAATTACCAGGCTGATAATTATTAGTTTGGTCCAATCCATCCATTGTTTAATTTAATAGTATTAGCTGTACATTCTTTAAAATATCAATTGTTAGCAGAAGCTGGCTCTTTTTATAAGCTTGCATTCTTTTTCAGTCTAATGCCACATCCATAAAATATATGTATGATAACATGTATTCACATGTAGTATGCTTTATGTAGCAAAATTTTTATTCAATATTTCAAATTTGTTATGAGATATAAATGCTGTATATGCAATACAGAATTGTTAAATCAACATATTTTATTAGATTTATAATAAATATCTCACAATATCTTGAAGTTGTGTGAAAAATATATATAATCAGGCATGATAACTCTCCGAAAATTCTGAAAATATTTTGATGGTTTTTGAGATCAGTCTAAATATGTAATAATATGTGTGGGGGTAGGGGTGTGTGGTGTTTTAATATAGTATTTCTAAAATTTCATTTTCATTTTTTACAAAGTTTACAAATCTATTTCTTGCTGATTATTTTTGTAACTTAAGTGAAAAATCAAGAATCAGTTATTGAAATCAGTTGATTAAGTATGAATTGTTGCACTGATTCATGGATATACACACATTAAAATCTAATAATTTAAATATCTATTTATTCTCTTTGACTGTAGCGTGTATCTCCTAAAATCATAATGAAATGATTATTTTAAATGTTTTTAGATGCATTCTGTGCTACGTGCTGATTTAGAGGCTTGCCTGCTCACCATGCCATAGACCATGAATAATGGAGTAATACATATTTTCCGGAAATTTATTTGTTCTCTGTTATCATGCCTGTATAATAAATATTGTGTGGTGGATAAATCTTATTTGGTTTTTGCATTATCTTGTAAAATAAAAAATTATTTTACATTTATGGCCTGGCATGATGAAGCAAAACAAATTCTCTCACAATGTCATTTGTCTCTGATCAATTTATTGAACTGAGATAGAAATTTCTAACATTGAACTTAAATATATATAAACAATTGAAATCAATAATGAAGTGTCAAACAATAAGGTAATTTATTTTACTATAATTAAATTCAAGCAATGCAAATGTCAACTACTTGCACCATAAAATGATGAGCATTCAAGCAATGTAAATATTGTTATTATATGTCTTCAAGAAATAAATAATAATTTGTTTGTATGTGAAAATATTACTCTGGTATGCCTCACCAAGATATTTAAATTTATTTGCATGGTGCAAAGAATGGTATATATATAGAAGGACCTTCAGCTCCAAATGTTATGAAGTTTATATAATTTTGCTTTTCATGTCAATCCATTTTCTCATTTTATATAAAAAATAGTCCTGGGACCCATTAATAATATTTTAAAATATTGAAACGTTTTTGTGAAACTAGTACAATGACTAAGTACCTTTTCTACAGTGGATCTTAGAGCTGTCTGTCTTAATACCTTGTTTTGTTTAGATAAAGTGTGGAGTACCCATTTGATATGAACCAAATTCTTAAAGATCTTCTGGACGATTATAGTTCATCACATATTTTATCTTATAATTATTATAGTTTTTTTAATGGAAAAACCTGTACATAAATTTTTTCATATTATCCGCAACGAATTTTAGTAAGTTGTATAAGAAATATATACAAAAGTATATTAGAATGTAATTTTTTTACTTAATATTTACTGTGTACTCCTGTATGTAAAAATGTTTGCATGCCTATTTTTGCACATATCTCGTGGCCTGTTTCAGTGATGTCTGATTAATTACAATGAACGGGATGTCCGGTTTCACGAAGGTATCCCTGACTATTGGACTGTGTTCACTGGCAAACTTCATCAATGCTGCAGATCGGGTGATCATGCCGATTGCAATAATCCAGATGACTGATGAGTTTAAGTGGACACTGCACGGTCAGGGCTGGGTGTTGAGTTCCTTTGCAGTTGGATACATGAGCAGTATGGTGAGCACCTAGTTCCATTCTTCTATCATTCCTTTATATTATCTTCGTTTCCATTTCATGTTTTTCATTAACTTTTCTAGGTAATTGGCGGAAGTGCTGCTAAACGATATGGGGGCAAATTGATTCTAACATTGTCAGTATTTCTCTGGTCTCTGTCGACTTTCTTGACACCCCTATTTGCGAGTTCCTTTTACGCCATGGTCTTTTTCCGAATTTTACTGGGAATTGGAGAAGGATTAGGTGAGTTTTGTTGAACTTAAAGCTCTGTTAAAATACTCAATTCTGATCTGATTTATAACTAGACAACTCCCCTAAACTATTTTTTTTGTTTCCTAATTCTATTAGAATTTGAAACAGTTCTTATAAAAAACTACTTACCTCTTAACTTGTAGAAAATAATTAAATTAAATGATTTGATTTGTATTAAACGAATTTTTATTTTCTTTGGTATATAATTCAATATCTCAGCAATATCGTATATTTGTTTTGCACATGAAAATGTACACTTTAACTGGCTAGTATTACCTTCATAATTTAATATATCAATTCTATATAAACTAAAGAATGTTGATAACGAAATATCACGACATAGCATAAATATAAATATATTCATGATTTAATGATGTAACATTTAATGATAATGTGCAGTATACATTCCAGGAAATTTAAAGCGTTAACAATTTTAATGGTTAAAATTTGTACTTACCTGTTCTATATTTGTTCCATGTTTGCTAATTTATCTTATATAAATAATATTAATACCTAGACAGGTAACCACAAGTGAACTATAAATTAATATTATTTGTTTACTTTTCATTAAAACGACTAATAGTTTCAACTTTACATTAGCAACTCTTAAGACACTAAACATAGCAAACAAATATAAGAAAATATGTATAGTTTGAAATCATATTTTATAAAACATTTCTTTAGATTTATTTATATATAGATTTGCAAGAATAGCTCGTTTATTATACACAACTGTGATTATACTTGTGGACTAAGATTTGCCTTATAAGTTATGTCAGAAAATATTCGATTACGAAATGTGGAAGGCTATACGTCATTTTATGCAAATGAACTCACAATCCTCACCCAATGGAGCAGGTCTACCGACAATCTTCCATATCTTCGCGCACACCGTGCCCCAGGAAGAACGGAGTCGTGCCTTCGGCTATCTGGTGGCTCTTGGTTCTGTGGGGCAGACAGTTGCTGCACTCATCTGTCCCCATTTGCGCTGGTCTGTGGCCTTCTACATCTTCGGAGCACTAGGCTTTCTGTGGGCCTTCTTCTGGATCCTGCTCTATCGGGAGGTGCGGAACAATACCTCTGCGGGCGAGGAAGAAGAATTTGTGCAACCGCCAAAGGTCAGTTCAGTAGTTCGGTTGGTCGAATTCAATGAAGCTAATTAAATACGATCTCGTTTTTAAGTTATCATTTTTCTCATCCTCAGAACAGGAATTACTAAAAATAATAGTAAGATTGTGAATTCATAGTTTTATGTAATTTATGCAAGATACATGAATCAGAATACTGCTGGTTAACAATCGATTAAAATGTGACTTCCAATTGATTTCTTCGTTTATAGCTATAATTTAATTATGCTTAGTAGTCATAATATATGCTCAAAGATAATTGCCTGAGTTCTACTAGTCCGATGTTCGCAATTAAAACAAAGTGTCATCCTTTAAGATTTTATAGGATTAATACACTTACAATGCCTTAAAAGACAATTATACCTAACCTCTTGGCTACCAAGCAAATTTACAAAACTCGATTTTTCAAATTTTTGGTTTTTATTTGTTTGAATTAAAAAATAACAGATAAAGATTTGTTACCTTCACTCACAAATAAAAGCTGTACTTTTCCTTATCTTTGGTTAATTTATTATTACTATAAAATTAGTGTAACAAAATAACGCTGTTTAATTCTGATTCACAGTGTACATATTATGTTAACGAATAACCTATTTCTTTAACATATATATTAATATGCATCAATATAATAACTTCTCTTTATTCAATCCTTGTTGAAACACCAAATTGAGTATGATTTTCCACCGTGATAGTATTTCAATGAAGCCTTGAAATCTTCATCATGTTGAGTGCAATTCTCGAATTCAGGTGAGCAGTCACAACGTTCGGTGGACAGAGTTTGTGACACACTGGCCACTGTGGGCTATCTATCTGGCCCACTTCAGCATGAACTGGAACAATTACATAATCATGCAGTGGCTGCCTACCTACCTCTCTCGCTATCTGGGAGCTGATCGAACCGAAATCATGTACACTGCCCTGCCCTATATCATGAACTCTATCGTGGGTATCGGTGAGTTGACTCATTCTTATTTCAATTAACTAAAACAAGTTTTGCAATTCAGCTCACAAATCCCAAGACATGGTCACTAAGTTTGTCTTGGGAAAAAATGATTTTATTTCAATATTAATAAAATGTGTTGCACTATATAAGTAAATTGACTTTTAAATTACTTTCCTTCTGGATATTTCAAGATTGACTTGGAATGTCAACAACTAAGATTACATTATATTAAATTATCATTATAACTGTTTATATCTAATCGATAATACTAACGAATCATTCCAATTCAATAAATCATGTGTTATTTGATCTAATTTGTTTTACTAATGATTGCATTGACACTTATAGCAAAGAAATTAAGATATGTTCACATTACTTTAGCAAAATATATTAAAACAATTCAACATATTATGTAATAATGTTTATTGAACATACTTATTATTTTCATTTAATGAAATCTTTAATAATTTATATTTTATTATATTAACGCTAAATTGTTGACATATCCTTTCCTGGTAATAAGTGTGATCTTTTCACATTATACCTATTATATCACATTTTTTGTTTTACTATTTTGTGTTGTATTTAAATATTTTTATATATCTATTAATGGGTTTTAGTTTTGATTTTGTATTGACTTTTATTTCAATAAAATTTTTATACTAAGAATATTAAATAATTTAATTTTATACTTGTTCGGTTTTTCTCTTTAGATTCTCTTTAGTTTTAGTCTCATATTATGGGATATTATTAAGAGATAAATATGGGATCATCAGTCATAAATAATACAAGCTAAGTTAAGTTTATTCGTTAATATGTGCAGTAGGATATTTTTTATCATAATTTTTGTCTCATTTGAGAGCTTCTTTTTTACTATTACATAAATTTATGCTGCAATATTGTATGTTCGCCTGTAATGCCCAGGTGCGGGTCACTTCGCTGACAAACTGATCCACGACCGGTGGAGTGTTCTGTCAGTTCGTCGACTGATGACTTGTATTGGACTACTGGGACCTGGGATTCTTACTCTCTTCTTCTCAGCGGCTAATAATATCGCTCTCGCCGTCATGTGAGTTTCTTTATACCAGGGTGGCCACATATCCTCGAAATTCGCTCATATAGTCGAATATACTCAAATTTTTATGTTTATCCTCGCATGTTAAAAATCTAGTCATGCTATTTTTTAGTCTAGTACCTGATTTGGACACTCACAATTTTTTAAATGTAAGTATTATGTAATTTTATTTTTAATATAATTTAAGAAAATATTTTTATTAATTAAACAACTTTTACATTTTATTTATTCACTCAAAAATTTTGTATGTTCCATTTAGTAACAAGCAATATTTTTTAATGCTTTTCTAATAACATTCAAATATTTTTTCTAAGCAGAGTCTTTATCGCTGCAGGGAATTAAGCAACCCTGGCATGCTGAGCTGTCAATAGATAGATGTTTTATATAATTTCATTCATATATTATAATTTTTATATAATTCAATATTTTATTTAAACATCTATAGCATTTAAACTTTTTAACTTCTCTTTATTTTTTAATGTAATTATAGTACATGGCAAAGAGATGAAAATCGCAATATAAACAAGATTGGGAAAAGGAATTTGCATGGTTAGCTGCTGTACCAGGTCAATAGTATTCTGCAAAATGTCACTTTATAATACAATATTTTGTGTTGAAAATGCTGGTCATTCCCTCGTTGTCTCTTATAGCAAGAAAAGTACATTTTATTACGCATTGTTTGTTTTAGCATAATAAAATTATTAGATTGTATTTTTACTATTTCTTTCAGGGTCTGAAGCATATTTCTCGCCAGAAATCATCAAATTATGTACAAGTGGATCCATATTTGAACCATCATTGACATCTGCATCAACATCAACTGCTCTAATATTGGCTGCTTCAGTAGGAGTAATAAAAGAATCTGTAACTAGATCTGAAATCATTTACTTGCTAGTATCCATTAAATGCCATTTATCAATTAGAGCAAGTGATTCAATATTTTCTTTACTGCCCAGCAGTATTTGTGGAGATTCTGAAATTGCTACACATCTATCTCTGGGAAGAACTAAATTTACATCCTTTTTATGCTATGGACTTGCTCCTTTCCTGCATGAAGAATTAGTGAAAGAATTACAAGGCACTACACACTTTATAGTCATGTTTAATGAGTTCTTAAATGACATTGCCAAATGATGCCAGATGGACATTATTGTCCGCTTTTGGAGTGATAAGAAGAAACAAGTTGTTAGTAGATACTTTGGGTCTACATTTCTCAACCACACAACAGCCAAAGACTTGCTGGATGCTTTTTACAATATCCTACAAAGAATAAAATTACAAAATCTTTTGGCTGTATCAATGGATGGGCCTAACACCAAATGGAAATTTGTGAATGAGTTGACAACAAAACGAGAAGATCAAGGTATGCCTGAAATGCTTAGCATTGGCTCATGCGGTCTTCATGTTTTGCATGGAACTGTAGCCTTGGGACAAGTTATTATATGCCCCTGTAGGTGCACGTTCATGGTATAATAGTGCACTAGAGGAGAGAAGATCCACCGAAATAGAGGTCATTAATGGAAAGCAGAATATGATGTAAGATGGAGGCTCTGGTTGAAATAAGAATGGAAGAAGAATGTGCCAATGCTGCAGTCAAAGCAGCAGCCAAGAAAAGAAATCGGAAAAGGGACTGTTCTAATGTACTTTTTAATCTTACTGTTCCATTACGTTCCATTACATATAACATTTCTTTTGATCTCTTACTACATGCTGTATAAATGAACTATACATTTTACCAATACACAATTTTTTACTGTAGTTAAATATTTCTAATTTTTTGGGGGAAATCGTATGGATACTCTAACATATATACTCGAATTTTTTAAAATATACTTGAAATATACTCGAATTTTATTTCCGATTTACTTTAGTGTGGCCACCCTGTTCATAACATAATGTGTGGCATGTATTTTACAAGACTTAAAATGCACTTCAACTAGGTATCTATATGACTAAAAAACATGCAGTTGTTTACATTAATAAGTAACAAAAATATTTTATGAGTTTAATTATCACAAGCAAGTGATGATTAAATCATCACCTAAATGATCACCTAACCCTAACAGATACAATTATCATATATTAGAAGTTGTCAGCACTTTTCAATACATATGCATACATATCACTTTCCACATCAGGCAAATATGTGGTATCTACTTATCATCAACAGTTTGCTCAACATTACAATTGTAAATACTCATATCATTTACACCTTGCTTGAGGAAATTAAAAGCAAAGCTTTGAAATCCAATATCTAGGACATAAATATTTCTCTGCATATGAATTACCATGCACAGTGTGACCAATACAAGGAGAAAAACAATGTGATTGGTTGGCAGACATTGGCTTGATCATACTAATTAATTATGAGACAAGATTGTGTTGTATCATAATGATCAAGGAATCAATGGTAGTTGGCATCAAACCATATAGAAATGTAGACAATATATTGTTAAATTGTGTGCAATTGAGTATATCACACACTAAAAGATAAACTGAGTCATCTATTCTTGTACATTGTGTACCACTTACTTGGGTATGTGTAAAGTATTTTAGTTTTATAACCATCACATGAAATAACCCTGTCTATGTTATTTTTGTTATAAATACATTCTATTAATTTTCAATAATTTATTGGAATCTATGTACATAATAACTATGTCTCAACTATGTACTAATATATAATTGATATTGATAATGGTATTGCTATACTGAAGATTTATTATTTATAACATATTTGCCATATTTATTATAATAGAATTTAAAAAAAAGTTTATATATATACTGTTTTTAAAATCAATATTCTTGAAATAAAAAAAAACTGGCACCTAAGGGGTTAAAGATAATTTCATTCACAATATAAATTAAATGTAAATAATAATAATATAAATAATATCTAGCCTAAATCAAAATGTAAGTCTAAAATCTCTTCATGCAGGGGAAGATAAGGCTGTTGGTCAGCACCCTACCCCCCACTGGTGAATTATAATATGTAAACAACACTAAAATAGTATATATTTTGTCTATTCCTGTATTCAAATAATAAACCTCATTCATATTTGTAATTACATCTCAGAAATTAGTTAAAAAATGATCTATTTCCAGTAGCATATTTTATCCCTTCTGTAGTTGTTTGCTCCATAATATGTTTATATCAGATTAATCCTTACTAGATTCCTAATTTTATATGTACATTGATATGATGCTGATAACATATGACTTATCAGTTGCACACTTTCTCTTTTGCTACTGATATTGCTCTTGAGTTTTATTTAGTTACTTTCTGACATTTTTCTCTATTCATTACAGGAATTTAGTTTGATCTCATTTATTGTCTGCTGTAGTTAAAGTTACACTTTACTTTTTAAAACTGAATATGTCTCATACTTTCTTCTTTATACATAATATGTGCTTTGTTGAATATCCTTAAAATATTCACCAATTTCATTTACTATTTTATTGCATTCTAAACAGACTATTAGGTTCACAATTTTATGGATTCTAACAGCCAACTCGTTGAAGTGTCAGGCTCCCTTGATGGAGCTGGAAATTTTATTGTTCAGGACCCCACCTCCCTCTTTGGAGGCACAAGTCAGTCTCAGTCGGCTGGGAAGTCCCTTCTCAAACCAGAGCTGGCCCACCATATTGCTCAACAGTCCGCAGTACCCAAGGTAATAAAATAGCTAAGTTGGAAATTTACAATGTGTGTTTAATTTTAATTTTTCATTAGTAGATAGATTAGTAGGATTACCATACATTTTCAAATTTGTTTCTTATATAAAAATTCTTATATTCTTTTTGTTAATTAATCAACAGCATAATATATATAGTTTTTTACTTTCAATATACAATTTTGTTTTTTATTTTTTCAAATACACGAATTTTAAGTGAAACCAATAATTAAGATTTAATATGAACCGAAATATATAAAACAATAAACTTATTAAATTGAAATAGTTCAAAAAGACTGAAATTAATATTGATTTTTAAAATAAGCTTACGAATCAATGGAATTAGTTTATCAAACTTTATATATGTTTTACACTCTTTCTATGCATATCATATCTCGTATATTCTATATTAATATATTTTAACATGTTTATAAATGCGTATTATCTTGCAATTTACAGTTACAAAGTTACTACATCTTTTAATTTGGAAAATTCTTTGTCTTTGTATTAACATTTATTTTAAGCTTTAGTTACTTTCAGTTATTTGATTTTCTCTTTCAAATGTTATATGTTAAAAATTATTTTTGAAAAATGGTGGACTTACATGTCTGTCAGTTTTATTGTTTTTTTATTTAGAAGTTTATGCCGACTATGGCTTTCGTTAAAATCGAAAGAATTGTTCTATTGAATATCTTTCAAAATAATAAAAATGATTTATTTAATTACTTAAATATTACAACAAAGATATAAATGAATTAACAACTTTTCACAGACAATCATATTTTGTGATTTTTTATAAATATATATTATGTTTGTTATTCCTTGAACCATTTAAGTATTGGTAACAAAAGGCATACATATTTTTAAATTTAATTTGGTTTTTGATGGAATTTTTCCTGTTTACTTAAAATCAATATATCTTATTTTTCAGATTTCTATTGACATTTAGAATTCATTATAATTTTTATAGATTTTGGATGTTTTATATTTCTTGTGTTATCAAATAAGTTGTCAAATTTAATAATTAAATTATTATATACAAACTAAATTATAATAATGTTAACTAAATGAATGACTATTTGGTTCTTAAATAGGTTAATATAATAGCCGTTTAATAATAATAATATAAAACCCCGATTAATTTATTATATGTATTAATATCCCGATACGGTACGTAAGACCAGAGAACAGGCAAGAGTTATTGTTAGGAAAATGTTTATTTAATAATAATCATATCCTAAGTTAGCTATTGTCTAATATAATTTTAGGCTTCCTAAGATGTAACGCGATTATTGTGTTAAGCTATAAACATGCTAACATGATCTGTTACTCACCAAGAAATGACCACCAGCTTCGTTCGTCTTAAAACATTTTATGCCCACATGATGTTTCGCCTGTCATCTCTAAGCAACGCTTTAAATATTCAAACTAATCTAAGATAAAACTTTCTTTGTGCTAATTCATTAAGATTATTCTATAAGCTTATTATATTACACAAACTAATTATTCCAAGCTAAACGCAATTAAATCTATTAAAACGCTTTCGTAAAAATCCAGCTATATTTATTGACTATTTTAAAAGAGATATCACTTCATAATATTTACTATTTAAACCCTTTGATTAGCCAGTCGTTATTCCCAAGAGAAATATTTCTACAACATTGATTAACCATTGATTATTCCCAAGAGAAATATTTCTATTTACGAAATATCTAAGATATCGATTAATTAACTATTCGATTTAGACGAAGAATCATGTAGCATACTGACAATTATTGACAAAACACTATTATTACATATCACAGAATATTAGCATATTTACACTGCCTCAAATGGGAATACTTGTTATAAAGTTTATATTTTATTTAATACTTATTATGATAAAAAATGTAATACGTTTAGTTACAAACAACTGTTTTTTATGTTACCTATATAAGCCTTTAAATTTATCTTATCGTTCTGATTACATTTAATAATGTCTGGTAACAATAAAAAATTGTAGATCTTTTGAAAGAAATTGGAAAGATCTGAAAGATTAATATAGGTACCAATTTTATATAGTAATAAATATTAAAAGACAATTTTGAAAAATTGGAATTAAATTTAAAATATTTTTTGAAAGACATCAAAGTTAAAGGAACTTTGAAAAATTGTAAACAAAAATTGGATGGATAGAAAATTTGTAAGACCCTAAAAGTTTATTTTACTTCGATAATACCAAATTATATTTGAAAATATATTTGAAAGATATCAAAGTTTGAATCTTTGAAATATTTTTTTTTTTGTTATACGTATTAAATATATTTGAAAGAAATTATGATAAATACATTTTCGTTTACTTTACTTTTGATTGATGAATTGCTCGAAGAGTCGTATCACAATATAATTACGTACAGAGATTTCACTCTTATTCGTTTCATATTCGCGTTGTAAATCTTCGTCAATAAAAAATGGTTTTATTTTAATAAATTTGATGTAAATGGATAATCTAAAAGTAGTTTTATATAATTTTAAGAGCAAAATATACATATTCATACAGTTCTAGCTTACGTAAGTTGTCTGTAATATTTAATTCCCTGCCTGTGTATCTAAAACTGTTTTACTGCATAAAGGATTTAATTGCTGTCAGTTTTTAAAACATTATTTTTTAAAAGCTTTCAGGTATCGACATAAATAGTAGTATAAAACTGCATACAGAATCAATAAGAGTAGAAGTTCTGTATATAAATACACTGTGAGTCGTATAGTCCTCACAATAATATTGATTTTTTGAATTGACATTATTTTAAGTAAGTACATAATATAGGTGTTTATAAAAAGTAAAATGTCATACGTTAGAAAGGTTGTTATATATGAATAGTTTTATGTCATTTCCATCAACGTAATAAATTACGTTGTAATATAGGTCGTTTCGTAAAAAATTTCGTATTTGAGTTTTTTAAATATTTATTAACAA
>JAYRBW010016874.1:0-12929 GCA_036023295.1 Invenusta paracnida | reverse complement strand
GAATAAATTTGCTCACTTCTATTTTTAATTCTCTCACTCTTAGTTAAGAATTCGATTGCGAAATGACTTAAAAATTGTGAAAAGTTTATATTATCGTTTTAATGCTTAATCACTTCACACATTAAATTTATTTTTAAGGTAATTGGGGCTTCACAGTGCATCCAAATTACTTTTATATATATTAAAAGGGAAAATAGGCTTTGTAGGTGAATGAAATAGATAATGAAATTTAATAAATATACAGCAAAAATTAAATTAAAATGTTTGGCGATTCTATCATAAAAAAACAATTTCACAAGAAAAATATGTTTTTCAATAAAGACAAAAATAAATTTAAGAATAATAAGAACTACTTTTTCATCAAGATCGACCCCAATAAAAGTATATCAATTAATACATATTGTTTCTTTTTATTATTGTTTGGTTTAGATTTTGATATAGAAAAAAATAAATTAAATAAAGAAATAAAAAAATAGAAAAGAATTAAGGAAAAAAGAATATATTTTTGCAGTCCTCGCCATATATTGTGGACACCGTTTAATTTTTGACTGTTAAATTTTTCACCATAAGTTATAATTATATATAATAGAGAGAGAGAGTAAACATTTGGAATTATTTCGTGAATCAATGTGAATTTTCATGAATTTGCAGAGTACAAACTTGTGAATTTAATCTAAAACTTCTGAACTATATAATACATACCTGTTCTGGCTCATTATATTTTCTACACAGCTACTGAACGATGGTATCTTAACTCTCTCTCAGAATGTCGGTAGAATTTATTATTGAGCCCCAGTACTTCCCTGTTATGCCTAATGTTCAGGTCGGACGACATTGTTTCATTAAAAAAGGCAACCGTTCAATTAATATGATTGATCTATAACTACAGAGTTCGGATCCACACTGCTCCTTAAAAGCTCGCTTTATAAGCAGTCTTGTTATTTTCCATTCGGACACTCTTCGGGATCACTTTTTGAGTGCCTACGTTCAATTAGGACACCATTGATTATATGGGAATTGTTACCTTACTTGTTTAAATCGCTGCATGTATGCTCACAATAGCAATATAATTTTTCCTACCATACCGGGTTTGAATGAAGTGTGCGGGTGTCTTATTTTAATAACTAATCTTTAAAATTTCCGAGCATTTTCAAATTTAAATTTTGGACAATTACTTTATTTTTGTAAAATTGTTATACTGCATAATTATAAAATCTTCACGTAATTGAAAATTTTCCCGAAACTGAAAGTAAAATGTTAAAAATCAAAACCGAAACTAAATTTTTAAAACCAAAATATAAAAAGTAACATTTTTAAAATCGAAACCGACATTTTTTTTTAAATTGAGACCGAAACTGAAACCTATGAGTCATGATCCAGAAAAGCACACATCTTACTATCTACTATTGCCATTTTTTCTGAATTTTATGTATTTTTATTAATTTTACTGTTTAGACGAATACCTATGTATATTGTATGTTCTATATTGATGTATACATTTAAGCATTTTAAATACAAAGTATTGTAAGAATTATATCTTGGCGCCATGTGTATATCAATATATTCTATGGCTGTACCATTATATATCATCATTATCATTTTATAATTTTGTTTTTTAAATCTTGGCGTCCTTTTTATATCATTTTCATGGCTGTACTTCCTATCATCAATATCATTTCAACGTTTTTCTTTTGAGGAGCTCGTTTCTTGGCTTTCATTTTTGCAACGCGGTCGTTTTTATTTAGATATTCTCTATTAATTGAACTGTGTACGTATGTCATTAGATCGATTTTACCTATTGTTTAAGTAAACAAACACTATACAAACTTTAATTGTGAATTATGATTGCGGAATATTAACTGTGAAAATGGCTCGTTCTTCAGCTGAAAGAAGCAAATTATTTAGAGAAAAGAGAAAAAACAATGTCTAATTTAAAGAATAAGAGAAGAAACGGTTTCAAGAGTTACGCAAGAAAAACAACACTGACCGGAAGAAATCAAAAATGTAAAAGAGAAAAATAAGCTGAGATTGCAGTTGCATCGGTTACAGAAAAAAGTCATTTAATGAAAATGAAATTCAAAATTTGGATGTAAGCACATATTCAAGTAATTCTACAAAATTGAAAGCAGTTAAACGAGTTTCAAAACAGTTACCAAGATCTCCTATGAAACAAATAGAAAATGTTCGCCATTTGGCTGAGGCCCATGGGGTGCTTGTGAAAAGTGTAAAGAATAGTGGACATTCATGAAGTGCACTAGCTGCAGGAGATGCCGCTAATGGTTCTGGAAATGCCACTGATGATTTTTCTATCTAATGGTGATCGATGTGCCTTATAGTACGAGCGCTAGAACCCTTCAGCTACGAAGAACGAGGTACCATATATCATTGACTCCCCTATAATTGTAGATAATGGTGTCAAACTTTCTTAAATGGACGTCTGCCGGTGTTGGGAGGGTTGGTTTGGACTCCAGTGGTATTTTAAAATTTCATATATTAAGAACAGGAAAACGTTTATAATTTAAGCTCAATTATCTAGAAATTTCTTATTTTTAATTGGCCTGGTCTGTTCAATTTTGATATAAAGATAATAGATATACTACATGTTTGTTTAAAATCATATGCAACATACTTTTAAAAAGGTTAAAATTACTTATATTATATTAAAAATAAGATTTTTTAGAAAATTGAGCTTAAATTTAAAATATGCACATTAATTAATCATGAAAATTTAAAATGCCAATAGGGTCCAAACCAACCCTTCCAACACTGGCAGACGTCCATTTCAGAAGGTTTAACACCATTATCGACAATTATAGGGGGTCAATCAGTTGGTACCTCATTCCTCGAAGCTTAATGATGCTATTACACACTGAATTTAGATGATCAGTCATCAGTCGTGTCATTTCCGAAAGGAATTTGTGCTAGCGATAGAGCTACTCACATTTCTATGGTGCCAGTTAATATATTGGCATCCCATAAAACTATATAATCAACTGTACTGTAGCTTATTCCAGATAAAGGCGGTATTCAATTATTTGACGCTTTCAAGCCAATACAACAATTGGTAAGCTTAGGGACAATCATCATCTGACTTATTAAAGTAAATTATTTTACTGAAAACATCAAATATCTTGCCATCCAAAAAGGCAAGACATATTTTAATTATATTAAATATCTTAATTTTCTTAATAAATAAATGATTTTTTTCCATTCGTTAATTCTCTAAACAGGTATTTTTGAACCGGTATATTTTTTAAAAGCCAACATTTTTTTAAATTTTAATATATAAATAGTATAATATTGCTGACAAATACCAGTTAAGGCTTTCCTTCACACTCCCTAGTTTAAGTTTCAAGAATTATTTACATAAATTATAAAGAATCTCGCCAATAAAGCAAAGAAAGTTCCATACTACAGAAAACAAATGCAACAAGAACATTCATGATAAATCGTACAAATGTCTTTTTAGCAAATTGTAATCGTTTTAAGCCCAAAAACAAATTGCAGTATTTTATTAATGGGAGAATCACAAGTCTATATTAATCTTATAACTCCTCATTTTGCTAATATCTGTTAAACTATTAATACAATAATTGAGTTATTATTCTTCATTTTAACCATGTAAATATTTCATACCGCTACAGAATTCTGGCTCTTTATAAACCTGATAAATCTTTTAAGTAAATTAAATTACGCTTTCTTAAGAAATGACCGCAGCAACTGACGCGGAAGGGTGACTGCACTTTGATTGACTATTCAATCAACGTAAAAAATGGTGCCTGACATCACTCAATGCAATTTGGATTTTACTAGCATCTAGACTGACTGTCTATCCCACTTATTAATGACGTTTCAAATAAAGGATGTTCTAAAAGCACAATTTCTATTGAAGAAAAAATTGAGATATTAAATTATAGCAGATTCATTTTATGCAAATTGTAGATGGAAAGAAAGACCTCACTTTAACAAGCAAAGAAGACGTCCACTAATTTCTGAATGACCATCGTGATCAAAATAATCTTGACATATTGGAACGTTAAATTAAAAAATTGCAAGTTGCTAGCATAAGAAGCTAACCGATTCAAATTTATCTCGTAAATATCACACAATTCCTACATTTTTAATTGTCTAATATCTATTAATCTTTTTTTAAAGTAATCATACATACAATTAGTTACTCCTTGTTAGATTTACCATTTTCATATCCATTGAAATTCCATGTCTAAATATTATAGTTCACTTACAAAACGATTTAGACACCCTATAATAGTAAATAAATAGACGATTTCCTCACGATCAAATAATTATAGCAATTTGTTAAATTTGCTAAATTTCATTAAATAATAACTCGATTTTTGAAAGAAAAATATATTATAATAGAGCAAAGCTATAATAAATACATACGTATGATACATATACATTTGTGTAATGAAGACATAATCAAAGTCGTCTAGTGTCTAGCAATAAATATGTACAAATATAAAACAACGACCAGCTTATGAAAATGGTCCAAATCAGGAAACAAAAACGAATAAGTATAACGTATTAATTTTGAAATAGTTAATAGTACATGTATAAATAAAATACAATATTATGAGGTAAACGAAAGAATTTATGAAATTGTTAACATTATACATGCATGCAAAAAACAGAGAGGTCAGAATAAGAAGAATCCTAAAACGACGCGAGGAAATCAATGTAGAAGAGGAATGACCGAAGGAATTAGAATAACGCTTGCACACGTTCCTTAACACAGTAGCCTATTTGTTCTCTTTCACTTATTATATTTCCTATGTCAAGATAAAAAAATAACAACTGATTGTGGATCATACTATACAGGTTTTATAAGATCCGGAGCTAAACACATTGTGTCAATATAGAGAAGCAGCGGGCTATACTGAATTTTTAAATTGTAATGAAAATATAATAGGGTACTTGTGTACATGCAAACATTTTATAAAATATATGGTAGTTAAGAGCTACTACATATTATGACAAACAGTAAAAGACCATGCAATCAAACATTAACAATAATAATGTCCACCAACGAAAAGCGGTCAACCAAAATACTGTTAGCGTTAATACCCCCCAAGTTACAATAGTTGAATTGTTACTATACACACGGAGATTTTAACCATAGAAACATAAATAGTATAGAGGTGACATAGATACCATAAGATTATATATTAGATATTGTAATTTAGACCAATGTAGGGAAATTTTACTATTGGAATAGTGTAAAATCTAAAAATGATTGTCTAAGAATTTAATTTTTCTAAAATTTCTGTTGCAAATATATAGAAAAATAAATTAAGTTACTATTTCTCTATTTAGTAACTCAGTTTTACACAAGTAAGTATTGACGTCTGATTAAAAAATTAATCGGTCTTATTTGGTTAATTCGTATTTTTGTCGACTCTATTTCACTGATATCTCGTATGTTACCGCAAAATAATGTAATGATGTACTAACAAAAAAATACTTCAATATACATATTGGCATTTCTTAAAAAACATAATTTAACTGTTGAAACAAATTTAATCCCGATAATTTCATTGATGTAAGGACTAAAACTACTTCTAGTTCAATCCAACCATTCAGTACCAGTTCTTGAGAAGTTCATCTTTAAAACATTTGGGCAGAGGTAGTCGAGCTATCCGCTTGTTTCTTTCCCCTCGTACATCTACAATCCGGGGGCTCATGTTGTCGTTGCTATCTCGCGTAGATGCTGATGGACTACTGCCTCCTGCAGCTGCTGCCAGGGGCTGGTGGTGGTGGGAGTGCTGCTTAACAACTGAGCCAGAGGTGAGGAGAGGCGAGGTGGAGGGAGGAGAAGTGGCAGCGTTTGTGCAGATGGAGCGGGTGATCTGTTCGAGAACTGCGTGCCTAGAAAGCTGCATTAGGGACGGTGGCTCTGTGGGAGCAATGAATCAAAAGGAATATGGCTGAAATCATAGATTTTATTTATTTTCTTCTCTGCTTTCTACTAGATGTACAATTTAAACTAAATTCATTATATTATACAATAGTAAGATATAGATAATCGCAGGAGGTAAAATAATTTGACTACAGTTGATTTCGAATCGCCTTTGAATTTTTTTTAATTGTAGGCAACCAATTGGACAGACTACAAGAGCGTACCATTTTAATATAGAGTTTGCCTTCCAAGTTTAAAATAAGTGTAAACTACTGGAAGGCGTAGATTGCTCATCTAGGAATAAGATTAACAATCATTCGATATCTAAGGCTGAAATGATCCTTTTTCGTGTTTAATTACTTGTAATTATAAACTATTATTTTAATTGATAAAAGTAGTTCGCACTACTTACATAATTTTGAATAGTATGCTATTATATTGTCTAAAAATTTAAATTTAGATTATTTACTCTCAAAGCATTATTATTATAAATCAGTATGATATGTCTGCGTCTGTGGGCTGCCATAGAATATGATAAACAACTCTAGAACGGAAATTTTGTTTAAAACGTGGCACCACCGAGAACTCTTACTTGGGGCGAAACGGCCTCTTTTTAATATTTGATAGATAGCAAAGATTTCCTAAAACTCTGGATAGCTCGGTTATTCGAGCAGCTATTGAAAAATGGTTTTCACTGCTAGAATCTACAGAAAATTTTACGAGTAAAGTCTCGACAATGTTCCCATAAGATATGTTAGGATCAGGTAGTATTTCTGATTTAAAAAATTCTCCTTATTATATCTCGCCTACACCTATAAGCGCTGTTTCGAAGAAATTAATCGATTCTCTTGCATTGAGTTTACAATTTACAAGAATGTGGCGTTGTACAACACTGCAGTTTGTTATTTGAAATCGTTTGGTGCCGTGTGTCTGCATTACGGAGATGGAAAATTTCACTTCTAGTTGATATTGATCTATTTCTATGGGGCTGACATTCTCCGGAATATTTGAGCATTTACTAAATTTTCTATTATACTGAATTTGGTACCATTCGAATAGTATAATTTTACTTAGAATATTGTGTCGTTAGATTCTTCAGTCTCTAAAAAGTGTTTTTTGTAATATTTTTAATTTGTAATATCACTAAAGCCGTAGTAATTACCGAGTGAATATATATATTGAAGGATTATTTTTCCAAGAGATTGGCTAAATAAATAACAGGGTTGACGCGATTATGTTGGTGAAATATACACCACATGACCCGAAATGAATTATACTATAGTAATATCTATTTTATTATAATGGCGGTATATTTATTATGTTAGCTTAAACACTTTTCATTTGTTATCACTGTTCACTTTAGCTTAAGCAATACTAAATAGGATCATTATTATCTGTGAGTCATTTTGCGCCACATGATAAATTTACTCTGAAATTGCAGTAGTGTTTATATTGTGTCTAAAAATTAAATAAAAAATACAATCGAATTTGACAAATCAAACGCCATTATGATAATTAACGTTTGTGATACCAATAGTATATTTAAATGAAGTGGAGATGAATATTAAAAAAAGAGTTAACGCATGCAAAGCTGTGGCGAGTCGCTGGTGATAAACAAGCATATTTTAGCTTGTTTTAAGATTACAAGAGCAAAATTTGTTTTAAATAAATTTGGCCTAATGCAGTTTAAATAATATACCTACTGGTCGTCAAATAATTATTCACATACCTATATGATTAGTTATCCTAATTGATACACAGTTTCTTGTAGTTGTCAGATAACTGTTTCTATTCCGATCATAAAAATGAAATTAAACCACTATAGATAGGAAATTTTGTATAAACCAGGCAATACCCTGAATTTTTACTCTGAGCAAAAAGGCCTCCTTTAACATTTGATAGATTCGAATTTGATGATTTAATGTTTTCCCTTTAAAATAGATGACCTAAAAATAAGGACTAACAAGGACAACACTCTAAATTCATCCAATTTTAAAACCTGCGACACACGATTATGATTCTTAAAGATATTATGCTATTAAAAAATATTTGTAATATGTAGTACGGTGAAAGGTGTACTCTTACAGCGGTTAAACTATATATCTTAAAAAGTCAAAATGTTCACATAATATAATAAAATATGTGAAACACTATTTTCCAAGTATTATAAACTAAATAACTAATAAATTCTCTGATATATAGAGCTATGAAAATGTTGGTTGCACTATTGTTTCTATAAGATACAGATGTAGTAGAAAGATAAGTATAATAAATAACAAAAATAAGGAGCTGGAGATTTGTAAATTATTCAATTTGAAAACAACATGGTATTATATTACAATAGTTTGCCTATAGGTAAAATATTTATAAATACAGCTTGCAAGTTTGCCAATAATAACTGAAATTGCTATTCCCAAATAAAGTCGACTGATACGTTTGTGCTTCGAACGTCAGCAACAGCTTTGATTCAAAAGACTGTCTCACTTATTATATTAACAAAATTATATCTATACATTCATATCATATTATTATTTGACTAATTAGTTGTAACTGTGATTGTGTAAATCTAAAAAAAAAATCTATTTTACTAAACAATATTTATGTATTAAAGTCTGTAGTTATTGAATATAAATAAATAAGAATTGAACAACGACTTAAATAACCTATATGATATAAACGTTCCAGTAAAATCCAAAAGTATTCAAAATAAGTAATGTTTTTCGTCGATTAGAATAAGTGATTGCGCAATCGCTTTTGGTGTTTTAAATCTATTAAATATCAAATTTAAGATATTAAACATACTATACGTCTTAGGTAAATACCTTGGTCCATGCCATTAAGGTAGGTTAGCTTTATCTCACAGTTGCCCCAGACACAGTTCACCGCGGGATACAGCGTGTAGCCTCCGAGACCACGGTGCGCCACGCCTAAATAGGTGCCATCCACGACAAAGGAGAGGGTTCCCTCTGTCATATCGAGGATCATGTGGACGGTTCCGTTCATCTCGATTGGAGAGAACGGGCAAACCACGCCTACCTCCACTGAAACGATACACATTTGCACAAAATAATTTGTGTCACTTTTATAAAGGGTGCAATTTGTATAAAGGGATTCTTCTGACAATTATATGTTTAGTTGACAAGCAAAAAGTCGCGCATCAAAACAACATTATTTTAGTTTACGGAATGACCTCTTTATATAACTGTGTTTAAATATGGTATTAGTAGGTGAGCGCTGCAATTACGATGTTAGAATATAATTACATACTTACTAAAAAGGCTTTAACTAAATTTAAATAGATCTTGCTTACTTATTTGTTTAACTGGTGTTACAAGTATGAATAAATATATACATTTCATTTGATAATTTTGTACCTAATTTATTAACTTCGGCAACAAATGTACAAAATATGACTTTATAAGGCACATAAATTCAAATTGCAATGCATATGAGGCGTTGAAAGGTTCACATAAAACAGAAATTATGATATAAATTTTGTATTTATAAGTTAATCATATAACTAACTTTATATTTAGTATATTTTAATAATACCTAATATAATTCAAAATAAAAAAGACGTCACAAAATCTACTCATAATTGTACGACTTTATTTTTCTAATACGAGTACCTAGTTTATAATTAACGTGCCAATAAACAAATACTATATGTAATCCATGAATTCGATAAATAACTAACAATTAATGATTACAAATATTTTCCACATCAATGATTTATCAAAACCATTTCTATGCTATAGAAATATAGAAGTATACTTTGAAAGTATAACTATTTTCATACATTTTTCATATCGATTATTCGCACATTATACATTTTTTAAATTAGCAAACATTTAGCCGATTAGATAACACATTTTCGGTTATTGTATTTGTATGGATTATGTCATCTAACAATTTTCAAAAACGTATTTTCAAATGTTCAAAAATAGCCTATTCAATTCATGTTTTTGGTTATCATATTGTCATGGGGTAATTTAAACCAACAAATTTGTAATAACTGACATAGTTGATTAGTTTTCATGTTTTTATATATGATAATCAGTTTTGGTTATTTAAATCGCCTGGATTATTATAACTTGATTGACATAAACAACCGAGGATAATCTGAAACATGAAAAGGCCTATCTTATAAACATACTGTATATTCTATATTATACAGATCTAATTTCTTATAACACATTATAGTTTATAGTTATTATAATATGAAATTATCATTACATCATGCTATTAAACTAACAGATTTATGAATTGTTTAATCTGATTATTATGTAACTCAACTAATATACAGGGTGGCCCATAAGTTTGTATACAGTTGATAGAAAACTATCAGTATCCAGAAATAATATATTTATCAATAAAAAATCAGGAAGAATGGTTTACTTTATAATTCTACTAATTTTATTAGCTTACAATCATTAGTACAAATGTTTAAATTGGTTTCCTTCATTTGAAATACAGTCCTGAATAAGTCTAATACAGTCGGGAACAGTTGGAATATTACAACAGACCTTGGAACACAGAACTTTATTGTCATTGATATTATTGAATGAATTAGTTATGTAGTTTCATTTCCTGAACTGTTGCTGGGTTTCTGCCATAGACCTCATCTTTGACCACACCCCATAGAGAAAAAAATCAACTGGGGTGAGGCCCGGCAATCTGGGAGGTCAATCGATTGGCTCATGTCTTCCAACCATCATAAGAGAAACGTCTCATCAAAGAATATCCACACAACAGTAGCATACAGATGGACTCCATCCTATATGAATCACATTGTATTGAAATTCGTATGCTGCCTGAGTATGAAAATTGTGTTTCTAAGCAAATCCAAGTAGTTTTGACCATTCATAGTAATATAAAAAATATTGGTCCTACGAGGCCATCAGATGGGCAACCTCCCTAAACATTAACACCTGATTGTTTTGGTTGAGTCTCCATTGTGACATGTTTGTTGCTTATGTACCAATAAATACAGTTAGGATGGTTTACATAAACTGATAGACTAAAATTGGCTTCACCAGTCCATAAAACATGTTCGAATATTTCTTGATTTTATCCAATTTCATTTAAAAAAATTTCGCAAAATTATTGTCGACGATCATGATCCTCCTCGAGTAACCCATGTGTAATTGTGGCATGTAAAGTTTCAATCCAAGATTTGACATCATTTGCTCTAATGAATTGCAAGGTATATTAAACTCTGAAGATGCACGCTGTGTTGATTTATTAAGAAACTGAACATAAGCTTTAGCCAGTCTGTTCAGCTTCTTCTGTACACACACTAACCGGACGACCACTTAGTGCAGCATCCATTATTGAGCCTGATTTGTCAAACTTCTGCCTTATGCAATAGAGTGAAAGATGTGTTGGTGCTCTGCCCATGCCCTGGCCAGTTGCCAGTGATGTCTGCTGCATTCACATAATTATATTGCACATTTGGGTTGTTCAAAATTTAATTTTGTCTGCATCTTCTTTCATAAAACTGCCGGCAGTATACTCAGATTGTATATTTGGCACTGTACTATTACAGTCAATTAAATGAAGTTATGGTGTGGTTGCATAATCTATGCAATTAAAATACTGTGCAGTGTTTACAATATGAAAATACTGTGCAGTGTTTACAATATGAAAATACTTCATACCTTATATGTATGCATACTGTATACAAACTTTTTGGCCACCCTATATATTATACATAAAATTATAAAATACATGCTATTAAATACACAAATATTCAATAAGTGTGCCATACTTACTATTAAATGATAGACAGTTTAAAATATATCTCTAAATCTATAAGAGATTATACCGTGGTACATATTTTAGTATTTGCTTTTAGAAGTTAAATCATCCTTTCAGAATAAAAATGAACAAGTTCTATAAATAATTAGAATAACTAAGGCATGCTAAACTCTGGAATTGCATGAAATATTTATATTTAAAAATCAACAAAATTAATATATTTTTATTATATAGTTAAAATAAGATTAAATATAATTACCAAAAATAAATATTACAAATATAATACTATCTGATTATTAAGCTAACACAACTTTCAATATAATTATAGGGGTCCTTTAGTTAGTTGTGTTAAATGATGGCTTGAATAATTAATTAATCAAATAATGAATGTATTGGTCATTTAGAAAAATATTTTAATTTGCGATTTCAACAAACAAATCTTATTACATATATATATTCTTTTCGCTTATTATGCACATTCTACTTTCACATTATATTTTGTAAATATACTTCCATCATAAAGTAAATGCTTGACACATTATTGGGATTTATTGACTGAATGCTTTTAACTAAAGAATCTTAAATTTTAAAGAGGCTGTTTATTACTTTTAAATGAAAAATATAAGAATCCAAATAAAGTATAAAAAATAAATTGCACTGCTTTAATAGTGAAATAAAATACTTTAACTTTGAGTGCCTTTGTTAGCTGTCAAAACACCATATTTAATATAGAATATTATTTAATAATAATAGACTGATAGCAGGGAACTTTCACAATGTATAAATTTGTACATAATATATAATATAGCTTTCATCACTCTCCCATGAGTGTGTTCAGGGCCAATGAAACAGCTTGGACTGGGATGACCCTGGCCTGACCAATCATTCTCTCAGTGCCCTTTTATCAAGTGAAGAAAAACATATTATAAACACTTTTATTTTGACTTTCAATATTTGACCAATATAACACCATTTATTCAGTTCATAGCTGCAGTATTTCTAGCACCAAAAATGATTCCACCTATAGTTGGCTACCAAGCAGGCCCTGCTTCTTTCTATCCTGTCCTCGACTTTCAATCAGACTGGACCCTGCTTCTTTCTATCCTGTCCTCGACTTTCAATCAGACTGGACCCTGCTTCTTTCTATCCTGTCCTCGACTTTCAATCAGACTGGACCCTGCTTCTTTCTATCCTGTCCTCGACTTTCAATCAGACTGGACCCTGCTTCTTTCTATCCTGTCCTCGACTTTCA
>JAYRBW010016863.1:0-12930 GCA_036023295.1 Invenusta paracnida | reverse complement strand
ATTCTTAGATTTCTTGCATTTTCTGTGAGAGAAATTTGAAATTATTTCTTTTAAAGAAATCACATAGGTTTTCTTTGAAAGAATTGTAATTTCTTTGAAAGAAATGTAGGTGATTTCTTTGAAAGAACTTTTAAAGTGACTTACATTTCTTTTAGATTCCTTGCAATTCTTACATTTTTTGAAAGAAATGTAATTTTTGATCAATATATCAAGCGTACATCTATTTCATACTCTAGCGATACTCTAGTAATCCTGAAAATTTTATCCAAATCGATTAAGTTTTAAAAACTGTTTAGAATTTTAATTTATCCAAGATTATAGAAAATTGTTCCTAGAGCATTAGGATTATCCTATCGAAAAGCTGATTCAATTTTTTTAATCAGCGTAAAATTCAGATCTGCATAAAATAGCACTTGTCTCACTTCGATATCTAAAAAAATAATGCACATATCTAAAAAAATTAAATGCCAACATACTGTATGATGCATTACAGAAATTTTGAAAAACTGAATCGTCTAATGTTAAATATATTATGTATTTCTTATTTTAAGGTAATTACAAAACAACTATTAGAAAATATCATGAAAATAAATATTATAGTTTAGCTTTTTAACAACTAAAACAAGCAACTAGCCGTTTTGAAATTAGTTAATCCTTTTAAGCAAAATTAGATTGCCCCATTTAAAATGTATTTGTTGTTGTTTCAACTCATTATTATTTCTCGTAAATTATGTTAAATGAAAAATATATCTCAACATAAACTGTAACCTTCAACGTTTTATATGAAAGTTTACTTATTTATTTATGCTGATTTAAAAAAGTGATGTAGAGAACTAAGGTAGATCTAAATACATATATGTATATATATCCTTACTAAATGTATTTATCATGTTGCAAGTGTCCTCCAAATATCCTCCAATTTTAAAATAAAAATTCAGGTTATCAACATTAAAAATATATAAATTCACAAGTCACTAGTGTCCAGCATAATTAAATTTTATTTCTACTCGTCTGGTTAATTAAAATGTATACGCAAATATAATATACATTAAACTATATATATATATTTATATTCTAAATTTTTACGTTACACTGCTTTTTTGTTACAAATTTAAGTTTATTCTCCAATTTTAAGATAAAAGTTTTGGGTATGAACATAAAAAATAAACTTTCATAATCCAAGAAGCATAATTAAATTTTATCCCTATTCGTTTTATTAATTAATATGCAAATACATTATATTCAACTATTTTTCTCCTATTTTTACGAGCCGTATAAGGCAATTTTTAGCTGCGGAACGACCAGTTTATTTAGAAAAGTTATTTAGTCAAGATATTGTGCTTTCTTTAAATCTCAGATAAGTTGAGTATACTAACCAGAGGCTAAAAAGTATTTCTATAATTATCTAAACGCTGCATAGATATTTTTGCCAGTCTAACTAAATTGCAGACACGATCTACTCTTTTGTATATTATACATTTGTGTATACATTTTTGTGAAGATCATGCAATATGAATTTGTCGAAATAGGTATAGAATGATATCCCATCTCAATTGACCCTGCTCAGATGGCCAAGCGGTTAATGTGTTTATATTGAAAAGGCCAGGATTAATAATTTGCATGTTACCTACTCATGAACTCTAAAAGTTTCAAGCGTACCTCCCCCCCCTCTGTCAAATTATTATGTCAATATTCACAAAAGTGTTTCATTAGATAATTTCCATTTTCATTATGATATATATGCTCAGTCTTTAACAACAATCAATCTCTATTAAGCACCCTGTCGAATTTCTAGATAAAATGAGCAACCACCTCCTTTTAAGCGCTCAAGAGAGGCAAAATGGTGTATGATTATAATTGATACCTACAGAAGAAATAGAAAAGCAGAGTAGGCCCTATATGTATGAAGGTAGAATATTATATTAGTATGATATCCTTAAATAAATTAAAATCATGTGATTTAAATAAATTCATATTAATTAATGATTGTTGTTTTCCATTGAAGAATGCTATCATACACATTGTTCATAAATTAAATAAGCAGTATAAAAGTTTATATGTCGAAGATAAATTCAAACACAAAACATATATTAATACAAATTTCGCATAGGTATACATGCATGTACTTCTAGTTTTGAGTATATAAAAATCCTATCTGGTTTTGGATGATTTATTAATCACCCTTAGTGAATCCATTAATATGAATATGCACTCATGGATATACTAAATTGTTATTTTATTTAAATATATAATACCTAGAACTAGAACCCACCTTAGGCATCAGGGAAGTTTCAGCCCCTTTGCAGTGCAGATGATATGTTCCGTCCTCATGCTGTACAATCACAGACATACATTTTCGATCCGCGTCAAACTCGAGAACTTCCAGGATCTTGTGGCGTTCGATGACCCCAAGAAAGTCTATCTCAGTTAGATCATTATACACACCCGTGTATACAATGCCTCGTCGAGCGCAAAAGTCCACAAATGCCTTCTCATCTGGAGATGATGCCTTTATAAAAACGAGATATTCTTATAAATATGAGAAAAAATACAAGTACTCCACTTCTACTGAATATATACTAAATTAGAGCATACTATTTTTGGAAACCTATACATTGCCGTTTAGTGCTTATTAGCAATCACCATTTTTAGAATATAAGTGTTGATTGCTAATAACTCGGACAATAAAAGTCTTACAGCTTTCCCAAAGAAAGAAACATAATTTAGCACAGTACTTTGTCGGGGGGAAATATTCTAGATTTGACTGTATATTATACTAAATATATGGTTTTCTCACTACATCGTTATAGATGTTTTTATCTATAACAATTTGTAAATATATATTTACTTAAAAATATGTAAACCATTGAAATAGTTTGATGAGTAGCTGATACTTCCCTTTTCCTTCTGTTAGGGTTGACATATGAATTGTATTAGCTTTTTATTTAACCCAGAATTAAAATAAACACATTATACAATATTAAAAATAGCTGGGCTTAAAATTAAATTAAGTAGATATTAAATAAAATTGTAATCTCTTTGCTGCGTTTGCGCATATAAGATTGTGATGAATATAATGTGCTGTACAGCGCCATTAAATTTTTGCATATATATACATACGTACATTAACAAAAAATCGCAATATTTATCAATATGTAATATGTTAAACAATGAAGGTTGTTTAATTTGGGATTTATGAAGTTAATTTTAAAATAAATAAAATTGTATTAAGTAATTATTTCAAAATATACAGCTACATAATATATATATAGCGAATTTGTAAAATATTGTTTAAAAAAAAAAGTATCTAGCAAAATTTATTAAGACTGAAAAAATTGTAATTAAACAAAAAATATTTTGTATAACGCAAATGACTAAGCTTTGGCCTCATATTATTACAATCTTGATTATAAATTAAAAAGATGATTTAATGTTAAGCCTTTCATGATACTTAAAATAATACAAACAGGGAAATAGTTACCTTAACTATTTTAATTTAAATGTAATTAAAGTTAAAGATATTACAGTAGTCCGAGAGTTAAGTATTTCGTAATAGATTATAATATTTAGTTCTAATATTGAGATTAAAAATGTATTATCATATAATTTATATATTTTGTGATTTTGAAGAGTTAATTTCTTTATAGTTACACGTAATTGGTGTCATTTAGGTACCTTAGGTACTGAATATGGTATCATCTGCATCGATCCTATTACACCAGTACGTCGTATTTAAAAATGTGCTTTTGTAGGGTCGTTTGTAAGGTCTTTTGTAAAGTTTTTAAATCTATAATATTACCGATTGAACTGAAACGACTGAATCATCTATCGACGTTTGGTTACCTACTGATTCATAAAGCATTTGCCGAGGGATAAAGGTGACGCAACACTTTCTGTGCATATTGGTCGAACTGATCAAATAAGCTAATTATGTGGGCTAAGCTGAGGCACAAGTGGAAATTACAAAGCAATAAATATTTATGATAACTTTTTACTATTTGATTTTAATAATTGCATTTAGAAGTGTAGATCAAACCATTTATATCTGCCGGTCACTTCAAGTCACCCTAATGTTTATTCAGCGCTTTTTGTATAGTAGTAATTGCATTGCCTAAAAAAATTACGTTTTCTAAATTAAAAATATGTAAAATAAGTAGTCTAACGCTATCATGACATTCCATATAGTATTATACCATTAAAATGGTCAAACTTGTTCTGCTCTGACATATAGCAAACTAAATGTAAACATACATATATACACGCATATACATATGCTAAATTATAAATAGGTGAGGATATTTACATTTAAATTTAAAATATTTTTAACGCACATAAATTAAACATTTGAATAGAAAAAATGTATAAATGTACACATTCAATTATACATGTATATATTTTTGTGTTGACGAGGCTGCAATTATGCGCTAGTATTCCAAATTGAGAACATACATATATGATGCGTATATTTTACGTTCGTGGTTAGTAGGTATTTATTTTATGACCTGAGTATTCATTAAATAACACAAAAACAGAGAATCGTATGCATACATATGTGTATATACTCATACACTAAGTAACATAAATTTTTTGACGATCTAGAGGAATACTTTATGTCCTCAATAGCAAATATTTAGATTGAGGTTCTATTATGTTCTCATCGTAAGCGTAATTTGGTAGTGACACAAATAAACACAAATAAGGCTATGGTGATAAAAATATATGTCTAAATATGAGAAAATTGTGAATATATGCATAGTAATTATAAGAAACATATACAAGTATATAAAACATTATTGCCTGAAATAAATAAAGCTTTTAAAAGGCATATTTAATAATATTTCGCTTTAAAATATATATACCGGTCTGACCGGTAGCAGAAAAAGCTATCCGGTAATGTTTTAATTAATTATTTGTTAAGATTATTTATTGTGAATAATAAAGTAGTTTAACAATATCTATAAAATGTAAGATCCAATTTAAATATGCATTAATATAGTAAGAAAAATAGCAAAAATACCCTAATGCTATAGTATATGAAATCAAAAGATAAATGGATAACTTCCTGTTAATAAGCAGACTCTCACTTAAATTAAAATGGCCGCCATAACTGCCTGGTTGAGCTTATGGCGGCCGTGTTAGTTTAAGGGAGAGTTTGCTTAAGAACAGATATCCATTTATGTTTTGTATGCATTAATATAGATATACATATAATGGAGACTAGAAGAATGAGACCAACTATTTGTTCTTTTTAAATTGTCGAAAAATATTAAGTTTCATAGATAGAAAAAAGAGGGTTTGAATTTTAACAATGTAGTGTTCATAAAAATCTCTTAGTAAATTTTTACTATATATGTTTCAGACCATTTATTTGTATAATAAATGTTAACAGGGTTTTTATTTTAATTTCTATCATTTAAAAATTGTCATTCCGAATATTTATATGATGAAAGTAATATATTTTTTAATACACATGAATATAAAAACGTATCATGATATATTTTAGTACAATAGAAACTTTTACAATCTAAAGAATGTCATACTTTTTACACAAGTAACAGGTTTATTATGGAAAAGTTATAATTCTTATTATTCACATGATTATGTTTTAAAAACACATTAGATATGTTCACCAACATTACGCGTAAAATTAAATCAGTAATAATTATTATATGTACTTTCTTAACAAATTATTATATTCCAAGGGCTATCATGAAATGCAATTTTTTTATTAACTATAATTATCAAATCTGCCACAAAACAAGTAATGCATATAGTACAATAATCGGAAAGTAGTTAAAACTATTATTTTATAATTTTATTAATTTTTAATCTTTTGGTGTTTCTTTAATATATACATATATAATTACGATCAATTTTGAAATAGTTCGTTTCGATTATATACTTTACAAATTACCAAACATAGCAATAATACAGATATAATTAACCTCTTCATAACAGCGAGGGATCAACGGAGACCTCCGCTGATGATATGGACTACATAGTTATATGACGTGTTCCTACAATCATAGGCACAAATTACTTGCTGTCAGCTGATGTGTATACGTTACGACACTTATGGCATATACATATATGTATGTATACCTCATCACCACACAAACTATTTCTACTAACAAAAACAATTTTACTGCTAGAAATTTTGTTGTCAACACAGCACCTGATAAAAATAACCTATAGAATGTTTGCTGTGTATATTTGCCGTAACTATTGTGAAACTATACAATAGTCAGTATATACTTCATAGTCGCGGTTTAAAACAATATTTTATCGCATAAATATATATTTCAGATGTTTATCCATTAGATCCATTTTATGCATACTATTTATATATATACAATATATGTTTAAATAATTTAATATACATATATGGAATTATCAAATAACAAAATTCCCAAATAAAGGGTTCATGATACGGAAACTGCGGTGATAAAAGTTGAATTATAGGAAGCCAGGAAAAAAAGTCTAATATGAAATGTTATTTCATAGAAACATGCATTACATTTATTCATATTATTGGCAATATTGAGCTTGATTTTCATTTATTTACGTAAAATTATGCTTATGGAAGATTTAAATATTTAGTATACAATATTTCGGTATATAGATATGCTTATACAGTCACGTACTTATTTATTATGTAAAAAAAATAAAACCACTTAAAGAAATATATTAGAAGCGTCATGTTTATCTAACCTGTATAATACTCGTATAAAATAGTTAGAAGCTATATAGGTTTAACATATATCAATAATAAAGAAAGGATTATACGAGTATAACAGTATTTGTTTTATTTGCAATTAACATTGTTTATTTAAAAATATACATAACTATAAGAAGCCTATATTATAATACACTCATATAGAGATAGAAATGTTTTAAAATATTCACCGTTACTTTTTATTTAAACCGTATTATAAAAAATAACATAGATAAAAGGATAACATCTAATATACACATGTTTATATTTCAATCTAAAACATATATTATTATCAAAAATATATTAGAAAATGTGTAGAACTAATAAAATTAAAAATAATGAAGTATTTTAAGTGAATTAATACGTAAGTAAGCATAACATTAAATTTCTTATATAAAATAGTTTTTATAGCAATGGGACTTCATATATGTCTGAATGTCTACTCCATTTTTTTACACCTAATGTGATAATTACTAATCTTATTAAAAATAAATTATAGTTGACTATAAAATATTTGTACATTATACTTTTGATGCGATTTTATGTATTGCTCATGCATTTATAAAATGAATTGCGTTAATATGAAAAAATACTACATTTATAACTACTATGGAATAAATATTTTCCCTGTTTAAAAAAATTACCAGAGTAATTTTAGCTATTTAAGAAATGTATACATCTGAAATTCATTAGTTTAACCAGTGACATAATTATATGCCTTTAGTATAAACATTAATAAAAGTTTTATATATTTCTTACTACGTTCTAAATGTTATTCGATTGTAATCATTTCTTAGATAACATGGGTATTTTTAAATCATTTAGACCTTAAATTAATATAGGTATAGTGTATGTGTTACATGTACACACATTATTTTTTTTTATATTTCCGCTATAGATAATATTATAATATGGATAAATGATTTAAAAATATATTTTCAAATATGAAAATTATTATTACTTATTTCGTCATCACCTGAAGTAGCCATATTTTTTATCTATATTATCTAAGAATAATGTATTATATCACGAGAATAAAATCGCACTGAAATAATTTCAGTAATAATAAATCGCATAATTTAAAACAAATTTTATTTAAATTAAATAAGTTGTTAAAATGAAATAAATATCAATCACATATATATTTATACTTATTATTTTTGTATTTATTATTATCAATATCATCCTTTTTTTATAATATTAAAAAAACAAAAGTATAAATTAATATAATAATATACATAATAATGCTTATATATGCAAATAGGTTTTCATAATAATTGTAATTATGAACATATGAAATATGTACCCAGTAGTGAACCAAATATTGTATGAGTATCATGGTGTCGGGCGTAATTGTACAAATTATATTCGACAACACTGACAAAATATAACACAATATTATCGATAGTCATTTTAGATCATATGTTTATAAGGGACTCTTCTGACAATTATACTTTTAGTCTACTAGCATTGAGTCGCGTGCCGAAACAATTTTTTAATTTGAATTATTTCGAAATTATAATTTATTGCAAGCAACTTAGTCTTGACTCATCTGTTAACACATTTCACAAATAATATAAAAATTTACTCTACCGGACACATTTATGTTTTATATATATTTGTGTCATGAAGTATGTCATGAAATGTGACATAAGAAGGTTTGTGAATCAAATGACGCATTTATTGCTCTGATTCATGTAGTGACACACTAAATATTTTCAGTGTAGGTGTGTGTACTCTTAATATATAGATATATTATATTCACCTTTATAAATTATAAAACTTGATGGCAAAATTAAACTAATTTGATATTATAAAAAATTGATTTACAAAGTATATAGAATATAAGTTCTAATTCTGCCATTGCAATAACATTGGTATAAATAAAATTAAAAAGTTTCAATCTCGCTTTTATTTTTTTTCGCCACAGAGATATTTCGCCACAACATATTTTTACTTACATAATATTTAATTAAAAAGAAAATATAGTAATATTATTGGATATAGATGCCATAACAATAAAACACTACCGAATATTTTTTATTCTAATATAATTATTGTTAAAGTAATGAGTAATATATATAGTTTAAAATATATTTATGTATGTATTTCTTCAACTTATCAGACATAATACTAATGAAATACAAAATACTTTCGAACAAATATTATTTTCGATTATCCTCGGTTGTTTGTGTCAATTAGGTTATAATAAACCGGGTGTTTTAAATAACCTAAATTGATTATTATATCTGAAAACACGAAAACTAATCGGCTATTAGAAATTTTTCGGTTTAAATAATCCCAAAATACTTTTTTGAAAATTGTTAGATCATATAATCCATACAAATACAATAATCAAAAATATGATATCTAATTGGTCATGTGTTTGCTAATAAAAATGTTTACATATTGTATATAAGTGCGTATAAGGCGAATATATAATAATCGATATGAAAAATTTCCGAAAATAGTTATATTCCATATAGTATATACTTCTAAATATACTTATAAAATACAAAAAGTAAAGTACACGCACTGACATGCATTGCAATTTGAATATAATATATACCTTATAAAGTCATGTTTTATACATTGGTTGCCGAAGTTAATTAATTAGATACAAAAATCTCAAATAAAATGTATGTATTTATTCATACTTGTAACAACAATAAAAACAATAAGTAGTCAGTATTTAGACTACTTCAAGCTTAATTTAGTAAGGACTACTTCAATGTAGTTAAAGTATAGTCCTTGTAAGTAAGTATGTAATTATATTCTAACATCGTAATCGCAGTGTTCTTTTAATAATATCATATATTTAAATATAATGTGATATAAAGAGGTCATTCCGTAAACTAAAAATTCAAATTAAAAAAATTGTTTCGGCACGCGACTCAATGCTAGTAGACTAAAAGTATAATTGTCAGAAGAGTCCCTTTATACAAATTACGGCTGCGGCTATACTTAGAGCGTGGGCTTCCATAGAAAATAAACCAAACTGTGAGATTACTTCACGATGTAGTACTATAAAAACGGCTAGGCGTTATTTGAAATTGCAATGTTAATAAACGTAATTATTTGTGATAAAATTACCAATCCCGTCGTTATCATTATACGATTGTTTATTTTGTCAATATTTTTGCTTTCTAGGTTATAATTAATAACTTTAGCAGATTATTTCAACCAAAAATGTATGAATAACAGAAAATAAACAATGTAATTTCATGATTTTGGTTATACTAAAATGAATTGGTTTATTGCAACCATAAAAATGTGTCGGTTAGAGGTTCATCAAACAATCAACTCTGCTCATTGTAGTTATTATGACACAAACCGACACAAAATTTTGTTATTATAAACAACCGAGAATAATCAAAAACATGAAAAGGCTTGATGTCAAAATATATATTACATATTATGTAATACTATCTTTATAAGTTTTAAAACAAACAATCACATTGTTAAAAAAGTCAAATATACATAGAATATAACCTTATTAAACATAAATAAATAACTTAATACTAAGTGACATTAATAAAGAAATTAACTAAAACACACAACAGCTCAATAAATCTTAAGTTATTGAGTGTGCTAATCAAATATACCACATAGAGTAAATGAAAAATATCATTTAAAATATCAATAAAAACTCCAAGAAGTACCCTCAATTGAATAGTTGCAACAGCTTGTAGCAATGATATAATTTATTACTGTCACGTTAACTAGACGTATAAAGAATTCACAAATCGCATTATTCCGTATGATCAAGGTATAGTAGACCACCTAAAAAAGTCCATAAATAATGTATGAAACAACGCACGGGAGAAATTATTTATGAACATATATATTCGGAATACTAGCATAGATTACAGTAGACCATTGAATCAAATATATAATATATATTAAGTGTATATATATACCTATAGAGTTTTATAGAGTATGTATTTTATACCAATGTCTTAAAAACATTCATTACTGAGAAAGCTAAATAAAAACACGTGCCATTAGAATCAATTTAAGAATCAATTTTGTATAAATATAGGGATTCAATTTTAAAAATCCAATGGTCCAATTTTTCTATTTTTTTTCCCCCAAGCCATTATTGTATGGCAAAACACTATTCAAGTTCAATTAAGAAATTTAAAACTTATTAAACTCCAGTAATCGATAGTGTTATATTGGAAGTTAATGAATAGTGTTTACGAGCTGATATTGTTGTTATAAGTTAACCTTTTATATATAGTTGTAGTAAGTAATAAGGCTATTTTGGTTTATAAAAATCATTTATCTCATTATTAGAAGTTTTTCTAATAAATGTTTACTATTATATTGTTTCATTAATAATTAAATAAAAACTCTGAGCACATATTAACACACAGTCTCTTATTGAAAACATATTAAGAAATGTATTTTCATACATTCTTAATCATATAATGAAAGATTGTTATATAAAGGTTTTTATTTGTTAAAATCTTATAATTATAAATATTAATACGTGATAAGCGAAGAACTTAGATAATATAAAATAATATATCACTTTTTACTCAGGACTTTATTATAAATAATTTAATATAGTTTTGAAAAATATTTAAAATGCAATAAAACATACATTTTTCATTGAATAGTTTATACTTCTACAACGATTTTAAAATTTGTGTATATATTATCAAATAATAATTACCATACTATATATATACTATAATTCACAAAAATAAATTTTTTTGCAATAATTGTTATATAAACTGTTTATACTAAAGTCTATATTTATCTATTTATTATTTAATTACAGTTTACGTATCATTTGAATTTAATAATAATAGTTGTACTAATTACTACATAGTATACTTCGCTAAAGGGTAAACATGTGCATATCAAATTATTTAGTTTAAAATCTAAAAATCTAAAGTCTCATTGAAATACGGAAAAAATCATACAACATTTTTTTGTGACCTTCGACACAAACATATTTTAATTCACATCAAAGATCCTGTTCAGTGAAAATTAATAATTTTATTTAGTGCAAAATGATAAAGTATCAATTAACAAATATATTATCTACACTGAAACTAAAATGAATTATTTTGATTAAAGAAGATCACGCTATAATAATAACCAATACATTGTAATTAAACAATATGGTTTTATTGTATATTATTATTAATGTGCACTGTCGTTTTTATATAATAAATTACATATACACTTTTAGGTACGCTTTGGATTAAGATGTTCAGAGATACTCAAGTCATCAGTAAATCTTGAATGAAACCTTAACAGGAACCGTCTTTAAGGTATAATAAAAATAGTGAAAATATTTTATATTTAAAATGAACAGTTTCATTACGATTTCATTCGCACAGGACTATAATAATCTTTTGTCCTTGAATAAATATAAATAAATATAAAAATGATTTATGTTTAAGGTTACACAATCAATTTGTTCGAATTAGCTTAACATTTAAAAGTTTAAAAATGAATAATTCTGATTTAATACTAAAACGATTAATGTACCATATTACATCTGATAATATACCTACGTGTATATTAAATAAAGTGCAAACCTATAGTATATACTTAGGATAATAATAAAAAAGCATTCGTTGCTGTTAGTACACCATGATATTCTTCAATTTAAATAAACAAATACAATTCAATATCAAGGAAATTTTAGTATAGTACTTAAATAGGTTGTTTAGTATATTACAAACCGTCATTACAAATTGTTTTTTAATCTCTATCAATTCAAAAGAGTGTAATAACATAATTGTTAATTGTATAACATTTAAATAATACAAAAATAAATTATTTAAAAATAAAATAGGTACTAAATTTTATTTTGTTTATTTAATTTCTCTACATGTTTATCATAATCGTTAATCGACATTACTTTTGAACAATTTTTATACTTAACTTAATCATGCTTTAAATTGTTAGTCAGCTATATTTAACGTTTACACCAAATTCCAGTAAACTACTAGTTCAATTAATATATTGTGTATTTATAACTCCAGTAACAAATTTTATTTTTTTTCTGAATATAATTAGAATACACTTTTAATCAATCACATTAGGCCACTTTAATGATGTTTTTTTCAAACGTTTATTTATATAGAAAACGACCAGGGTCGGACATGGTAAGTTACAACAATTTTGAAGCCAAACTAACCCTTTCGGGTTGCTAATCTTTCGACTGGCACAGCTGCCAGCCAGGGACGGGT
>JAYRBW010016841.1:0-12930 GCA_036023295.1 Invenusta paracnida | reverse complement strand
AGTCAAAATAACGCTGAGCGTTAAATAACACAGGCCGCACCAATACTGATTATCTTTTGCCAGAATGAAAATAAAAAATAAACACAGTTCAATTTAAGATATTATATGTAAAACATATTTCAGAACTATATTCTGTGAGACTTTTCATATGATTTTTTAATTTATCTGTATAAAAAAATTGCCCAATATGAAAAAATTCAAGTACATTTAAGTACTTTTTTAAATTCAAGTACATTCAAGTACATCAGTGAATTTCAAGTACACATGGCCACCCTGTATTACGTAATCTCAATGTGTTATTGTTTTTTCATAAATTGTACATTGTACTCGATCTTATTCCTCATTAAAAGTGTGCACTCAATGGATGAAATAAGACACGATAATATATTTTAAAATGGTATATTGTGTTAAAAGGTGAAACACATTTCACAAGATAGACGAGGTACTAGATATAAGGAAACACTTACCATGTTTCGCGTTCGCATTTCTACTAGAACGTGGTCGAATGCTAAGGAAAGGGGTCCGTGTTTCGCTGAGAGAGGCCCCACCATGACCTCCATAGTCACTCATTCCGTGATCTCCGGCCACAAAGACGGCCCAGTCACTATCAGTTCTTCCCTGCTCATCAAGAGAACTACTACTGTTCGTCTACACAAGGAGAGCGCGCGTACGCGAGCGAGAGAGAGAGAGAATGGCTTGGATTGTGAAATTCGTTAGTAGATCATTGTGTGCGATAGTTTAAGATATTATAAAGACGATGAGAAAATATATTAAGTAGATTATGTAGCGATTTCATCAAAGGATGAAGAATTGTGTTAGAATTTTGATCATACAGGGTGCCCCACATAAAACCGACCCAAAAAGCTCTGAGTTGCTCTTTGAATGACATCAAGAGAAATATTGTTCAATGCATCAGTCAATACATTCTTTAAGGACAGAATGTCAATAATTTCTCTTCTTAGTAACTAGGCTTCTTTTAAGATTAAACTCCAAATACAGTAGTCCATAACATTTAGGTCTGGACTCTTGGATGGCCACTGGTGGTGTTCGAACAAATCTGAGTATTCTGTTGAAGCCAGCCAACAGTGGCATTAGCTTAACTAATCTCGACCGAAGCAACAACAACAACAAACAGATTACGCTCACCTGGGTCCCCAGCCACTGCAGAATCCCCGGGAACGAATTAGCGGACAGAGAAGCAGAAAGGCAGCAAAACTACCACAAGACGGAACGGAGTGGCTCTACGACGTTGCCAAAAGCCGTTGCAAGAGCACCGAAACCAAGCCGGTTATGACCCACGAAAGATGCAAGAAAATTTACACCAATAAAATCAACCACCAAAAGGAAGCTGGACTCGACAGAAAAGATGTGGTCTCTCTCAGACGCCTCAGAACAGGCCACTCTCTCGAGCTCCAATCCTACCAGAAGAGAATCGGGCTAACGGAGGACGGCCGTTGCAGAGCATGCAAGGAAGAAGAAGAAACGGTGGAACACATCTTCGAAACATGTGACCGCGCCAAGACCATGCGGCACAACCACGACATCCAGTCACTCACCACCCTCACTTCCAATCCAGAGAACGCCATACGATTCTGGAATGACTTCAAACTCAAGTACTTGTTGTAGAAGTGGTTGGCAGTACGGTGGTTTGAACAACAACAACAACTCAGTTCTCGGACATCGCCTCTTCGAAGAGAAGATACTATTCTCAGGCGAGCTGGATCAGACCCGAAAGGGTACAAAGACGTCCGCTCCCGGTTTCTCACCGCCTCGATTCACAGAATCGGTCAGGGGCAGCCACCAAACAAAATCACCCACCAAGGTCAACAATTCTTGTTTTTGGGGAACAAGGGCGAAAACCCAGCTTTCGACCTTCGTAGATTAATTATCCGTGCTGAGGACATAGAAACTAATCCTGGGCCTATCTGCAAATCCTACAAAAAGGCCATTAGAACAAGAAGCAACTTTCTGAAGTGCGTGTGCGGTATCATCAATCACAAGCAAGAAAGATGTAGTGGAGTGAGAAGAGCAAGTCAAGACCATATTTTGAAATGCAAAAGATGCAGATCGGAAGAGCTGAATACAGGTAACCACATTGTCGGAATGAGAGTTAATGATCTTCAATCTAGAATTATCCAGAAGAAAGACAAAATCATATGTACGATATGCAACAAAGCTCTGAGAGCAGTGGAGAACCCTATAAAGTGCAACAAATGTGGCGGAGAGGTGCACAAGTCTTGCAGCAACTTGACTAGAAAGGAATACGAAAATCTCATAGCAGCGAATGCTTGGTCATGTAAGAAATGCCAAGCTAAAAAACCAACAAATTCAGATAGTGTGCACTGAAGCCACTTCCACTATAAGTGAACCCCCATCGAAATTCGACAAGAGAGGCACACTCAAACTGATACAATGGAATGATGATGATATTCGCATAAATATAGGAGAGCACTCAAATTGCTTAAAGAACTTCCGCATCGACGTATGCATGATTCAAGAGAGTAAACTACAAGAGAAGCACAACACCCCAACAGTGGAAGGGTATTCAACTGTTAGCAAGGACTGGGATCAGGATCAAGGAGGAGATCTGTTGTTTCTCATCAAAGAGGATATTCCATACAAAGAGATTGTTATCCACACTATTATAGAGTCCAAAAAGGAAACCCATTCCAAAAGATTAAAATCAAATCTAAACAAGAGGGAGTTATTCAAATTATAAACATTTATCAACCTCCACACAGATCGAGACAAGAACAACAGACAGAAGACCCCTTTAAATTAGATACCCTAACAGCGAACAAAAGAACTAATATTGGAGGAGCCTTTAACGCGCACGACACATTATGGGATACAAATCAGGCTACTGATACGAGAGGAGAAATAGTCAGCAAATGGATGACGAACAATGATTTCTACACATGTAATGATGGGTCAAGCACCAGAATCAATAAAGGTACAGGAGGAGTCAGCTCACCAGACATTACGATGGTCAACAACAGTTGGATGAGCCCGCACCAAATGGAAATGCCTGGATTGTATAGGATCAGATCATCTCCCCATCCTAATCACAGTCGACTGCCGAATCAACACACTCAAGAACAACGCGCTCCCGGGGTTGAGATGGAAAGTCAAATATGTGACCTATACGAACTATACGGAAGATGTTGAGAATTTGATTAATTTAGAAGACAGACCAGAACAAGCAGAGATCAACATAGGCCATAAAATCAAAGTTCTTAATACGAGTACCATCAAGGCAGCTGAAAAGCACATAGGTAGAGTTGTCATCGGGAAAGATGGAAGAGACTGGATGAATAGCGAAATCAAGCAAGAAACGAAGAATATAAATAGATTGAGTAGATCGGTGAATAACAACAGAAAAGAGTGGATAGAAGAATGTGCGAAGGTTCAAGAACTTATCAAAAAGCTAAAGAAGAAAGGTGGAGGAACTTTCTGGAAGATACCGACTGGAAAGGGGATACATCCAAAGCCTGGAAGGTTATTCGATCATTAGGAGGACCACAGAGTACATCTACCAAGAACAAAATTTTTATCCATAATGGCAAGGAAATCGAGAGTGACAAGAAGAAAGCTGACACCCTCATGAAACACTATGCGAAGGTCAGTGGACTTAGTTTTTCAAAGATGAAAGGACCCGCAACAGAGATGTGAAAGCTATAATTAAAAGCAAGACATTAGACCCGTAATGTAGTAAAGTCTTCTCTAGCGATGAACTGGAAAGAGCTATTAATTAAATGAAAGCCAAATCAGCAGCAGGACCAGACGATATTACACCAATGATGATAAAAACTCTGGGTGAAGTAGCCAAAAAGTATCTACTTTCATGTATTAACAAATCCTAAAAAAGCAGCGAATGTCCTCAAATTTAGAGAAGAGCAGAAATTATCCCACTACTGAAATCGGGTAAACCTGCGGCTAAGATTGAATTTTTCAGACCAGTCAGCTTAACTTCGGTGATAGCTAAGATTATGTAACGGATGGTTGCCTACAGACTCAACTACATGATGGAAGAAAAAGGTTGGTTATCAGACGATCAGGCAGGTTCTAGAAAGCTTAGGTCAACTGCAAACCAATGTCTTAAAATATCTCAATCCATTAGCGATGGATTTCAAGACAAGGCACCCAAAAGGACAGTACTGGCGCTACTCGATTACAGCAAGGCATATGATACTGTTTGGAGATGGAGATTGCTAGAAACCTTGCTTGAACGTGGAGTCCCTCTTCGTTACGTCAGATGGATCAAAGGATTCCTCTCCAATAGATTGGGTAAAGTCAGACTGAATGGTCAGACTCAGCCTAACTATCAGAATCACCAATAGGGTGCCGCAAGGTGCAGTCATTTCCCCGTTACTATTCCTATTCATTGATCCAGTGAGAAGAGCTATTCCTCGCGGAATAAACGTTAGCATGTACGCAGATGATATCGCTTTATGGGCCCAAAGCACAAAGAAAGAAAAGAGGCCACTAAAATAATCAGGAGGGAGTCATTGAGGTCAGCAAGTGAAGTAAAGACAGAAGACTCGAACTAAACGCGAACAAATGTGAAATAGGTTTTTCAGCTCCAATAGTCATGAAGCTAGCTGGAAACCCAAAGTTTAAATTGAAAATGTGGTCCTCAAAGTCAACGTGAATCCAATCATCCTAGGGATTACTTTAGATCGCACGCTTTCATTCCGTGAACACCTCAAAAAAGTTACCAACAAAGTTGCAAGCAAATTCAGGATCCTAGCAGCTGTCTCAAACAAGTGCTGGAGATGGAATAAAAAGAATCTTCGAAATATCTATCTTACATGTATCAGAAGTGGTATGGACTATTGAGGCCCAGCGTGGCAGCCATGGCTCTCTAACTCCAAAAAAATGGAACTTGAACGTGCTCAAAACAAGGCAATCAGATACATAACTGGTAAACTTCGCACAACTCCACAGGAAGCGCTCAGATTAGAAGCCAACGTACCATCTTACCAAACAGTCATTGATAGAAGATGTGCCCAAGCATGGGAGAAATCTCTTAGACTCCCGAAGAGCAACCCAAGACGTGCTATGGCTGAAGACATTGAAAAGAAGACACGTCTGAATCCCAACAGTAGACAAGAACTCCCTCTCCTTCCTTCCCACCCTCCCTGGAGTAAAACAGACCAAACAAAGTGGAGCATTGAAGAAATTCTAATTCTGCTTGAAGGTGGAGTCAAAAGTATGGATAACACTAAGCTAAAACAAGAAGCTATCAAGACCATAAAGCACAGAGGTCCATTCAACTTCATCATCTATACAATCTATACAGATGGATCAGCGTCAGGAGGGATTACAGATGGCGGCAGTGCAATGGTGGTTATAATAGGGAATCCAGAAAACCCAACAGCCATTTTCAAAGACAAAAGGAAAGGTCGTAAACTGACTAGCTCATATGAAAACGAGATTGAATCGCTTAAACCAGCAGCTAGCTGGATCAAGATCAATAACGACAACAAGAATATCCTCAATTGCTCTGACAGTAAAGCCACTTTGATGGCACTGAAGAATAACTGGGACAAGGACGGTAAAGATATACAAGAACTTCGAGAAAAACTTAACATCATCAATTGCAAAACTATAACCCAATGGGTACCTGACCGCTGTGGGCTGGAAGACAACGAGATGGTGGATAGAGAAGCCAAAGACGCTACTACTAGTGAAGGTCCCCACAACCCTTTCATATTTACTTAAGGATCAGCAACAACCAATATAAAACAACGCATAAATGACCCAGAAACGTAACACGATCGCATCAATTTGACCTACCTCAAACAACCCAAAGACCCTACTAGCAGCCGCAAGGAATCAGTCTGTCTCGCTCGACTAAGAAGCGGACACTCGCACATTTTAGCAGCCTATAGAAACATCATTCGGGGCTCCGATCCAATATCTCACTGCAAAATGGCCCCAAAAGATCTTATTCACTGGCTCAAGACTGCCTAGCTAGCTACACCGATAGAGTGATTTGTTTTGGTGGTTTATCACCACCTCTCCGTACTTGCGTACAACCCCGAGGCTGTGAAGGCGTACCTCCGAAGGCGACAGCTTTTGTGACGTCATTCCGTTCAACAACAACAACAGTGACATCATCTCCTGGCGCACTACTGATTCTATAGGTAGCGACCATCTCCCCATCACCATTTCTCTCATCACCAACAATCCCAAAGTCTCCGTCCCTCCTCGTCTCAACTGGTACAAAGGCAATTGGCTTATCTTCCAAGATCTGCTCAAATACCCATTCATTCCTCTTCCCAATGACTCCTTCTTCGCTCTTACAAAAAATGGCTCCTCTCCATCCAAGCAGCCATTCATAAAGATATCCCTCTCACCACCAAAAGGAGCAAAATAAACCCTTGGCTCACTAAAGAAATTAAAGCCCTCATCCACACTCGGAACCAAACTCAAAAAGAAGGTCGTCGCCAAGAACACTCCACCCTTGCAGAAGAAATCAATCAAAAAATTAATGAAGCCAAACGCTCAATCTTCGAATAGCGTCTTTCTGCTAACAAAGACAACATCTGGCCCCTTATTAAATGCATTGATGCTATTCAAGTCAACAAATCCTGCCCCATCATCATCGACTCTGGCTAAACGATCAGTTCGAACTCGAAAATTGATCAAGAATTGACAAAAACTTACGCCTCAAGATAAAAAATCATAACCTTTCCAAAGACAGAGCTACCACTGAGATCCCGGCCAAAACCTTCACAGTTCAATCAACCATCAACAACTTACCCTCTCCATCGTTCTCTGTCTCCAGCATCACAGACCTCATCTCTTCTCTCAATCCTCTGACCGCGTGTGGCTTTTATCAGATCCACAACCTCGCCCTCAAAAACCTACCTCCCAGATCACCACATCACAACTCTCACACACTTCCTTAACCACTCTATCAAAAACGGCGAAATTCCAAACTCTTGGAAAAGCGCCTCTATCATCCCTTTTCCCAAACCTGGTAAACATATCAACAATGTTAACAGTTACAGGCCAGTTGCTCTTACTTTGTATGTAGCCAAACTGGCAGAACGTGCTATTTCTAGCCTTCTCAAGCCTCACATTGAAGATCATCTCCACCCCGCTCAAGCAGGCTTCCGCCCCCTTCCCGGAACCGAAGATCACCTTGCCTGGCTTGCTCAATCAATCACAGATGGTTTCGAAAGAAGAGAAAGAACAATTGCAGCCTTTCTGGATCTCTCCTCCGCCTTCGACGTAGCCTGGAGAGCCGCCATCATCTGTCGCCTCAGAGAAATGGGAACTTCCTCATACCTCACTCGTTGGATAGCCTCTTCCCTCTCAGACACAGAAACGTCTCCATTAAATATAACTGCACGCCCTCCTCCTTTTATCATTTTCACCAAGTGGTCCCCCAAGATTGCGTTCTATCACTTACTTTATTCTCCATTCTCATGGATGATCTCCCGCGCTCGTGTGGCCACAAAAACGTCCACATCGCTCTCTACGCTGACGACATTGCAGTTTGGTCCACTAGCAAAAATATCACAAAAGCTACCAAAGCGGTCGAGAGCACCGTCCAACAAATTTTCAGTTGTTGCACCAAATGGAAACTTATTCCCAATTCTACCAAATCTGTAGTTTCCTTTTTCTCCGCTGACACTCACGAGACCAATTTCAAGCCTACCATTCATCCTTACAGCAACGAAGTCACCATCACTCTCCCGTTTGACAGCACTCCCAAATTTCTTGAAGTCACCCTAGACAGAATGCTTAACTTTGGCCCCCTCGTTAAATTCCTCAGAGAGAAAATGTCGAACAGACTCAATGCAATCAAATCTATTACTGCTAAAAGCTGGGGATCCAAAGCTACTACAATCAGAACTGCCTTCCTCGGCTTCGCCAGAAGCATAGCTGCATATGGTACCGCCATCTGGGCTACCGGAGCTTCTTCTCACTTTAACAAAGTTGAATCTCACAACTGTGCTGGTGCTCGGGCTATCACAGGTTGCTGTGCTGGCACGCTTACCACCATTTTCAGAAATGAAGCACAGATTCCATCCATTAAAGAAACAGCTATCATCAACTCCACCAAACGTCGTGAAAAAATCATTCGCATTGAAGATCACTCTGCCGAATCCATCTTCTCTACTACTACCAGAGAAAACAAGAACCCTGATCACCATCACCGCCATATCTCAAGAAAATCCTATTTCAGGATAGCCGTGGCCCGCACTTCCAGGAACTCAGGCATTGATCTTCTCAAACGTGAATCCTTCCCTCCCCACCCTGACCCCCCCCCCCCTCAGGTCTCGATCACGTTTTCTTCCATCTTCACTCCAAGTCGTAAAGACAATCAAGACACCCACAGAGAAGAAGTCACTACCCGTATCAACAACCTTCTAGCAACTGTCCATATCATCTTGACTGATGGCTCCGCCACTAGCAGCACCACCGACGGGGGCTCAGGAGGTCACTTCAGCTTTGACATCAACAGAAATTTCCAGTGTCCCAGCTGATAGGTTCTGCAGCAGTTTTCAAGCGGAGATGATAGCCATCAAAAAAGCTCTTAGTTCCATAGTCAATGACCCCTCAAGACTTCCACATACTCCGCCTTTGTTAAGACTCACAAAGTAGTCTCTTAGCTTCAAAGCAGGCAACATTGCCAACCCTATCGCCTACAACAGCGTTTGAGGCTAGTCTATATGCGACCTCCGAAACCCGCAGGACTCCCACGAAGGGAGGAAGTCCTGATAGCGCAACTCCGTAGTGTCCACTCCATGCTAATGGCCGCCTACAAGGCCGTTATGGATCCTGGAGTTGACCCAACTTGTCCCTCTTGCAGGGACACCCCGGAGACCTTGGAGCACTAGCTCCAGCTCTGCCCCGCCTAGACGACTCGCCGTGTGCGGGCGTTCGTTTGGGGGGCCGCCGCTCTCGGTCCTGGTGGAGGACCCTCTGGCAGTGGCTGCGTACATCCGGGGGACTCGTCCCCTGTGACGCGGTTGCCGCCTCCAAGCCAAGCCAAGCCTACAACATCAGAAACCTCCTTGCGTCGTCTCCCACCAACAGTCTCATCTTTGTCACGAGTAATTGCAATCTCGAAGCTAACGAAGCAGCCAACATCCTCGCTAGAGTTGCCGTCACTCTAGATCAAAAAGACATTCCCATCAGCCTTAAAAGTGCCTCTGCCACAATTAAAAGATTCACATTCCATTCCTTCAAGCAGAAACTTAATCACCAACACAAACACCGTCACTTCTACCTCTACACCCTTAACAACCTCAATCCTCTCGATGTTCATCGCTCCTTGTGTAGGAGAAATGCAATTTCGATCGCCCAACTTCGCTCTGGTGACAGTCCCTTGCTCTACATCTACCACTACAGAATTAGGTTGGAAGGTACCGACACTTGCCTCAGATGCCTCTGTCGATCTCACCATCTCCTCTCCTACTGTCCTGCTCTCGACCCCGTTGCGTCTCCCTCTTTTATTGCTGATTTATTACTTACGAATGGTCAAGAATAACTTTTAAATGTTGAAATAAAAAGAAACAGCATTACTGTCTGTTCGTAGCTAGCTTCGATTGCTTTCAAGTAACGCTGAAATTCAAAAATCGCTTGCCTACGATCTTACCTACTAACTGTATTACAAAGTAGCAAGTTAAAATGGTTTCAAGTAAAGATATACGATGATGGTAGCAACTTACGTGGAAATTTAATCGTACGAGCGTTTTGAGTAAAGATCCCCAAAGCCCGCAATAAGCTTAATTATAATAGATGATGGTATATGGGTAAGATATGTATTTTCTCGCTGCTGCTAAAGTAATGATGAAAAACTGATTCCGAGGAATGTGACTGTATTTGCTGAGTTTATTTCATGACCTTCCAGTTAAATGCCTATGTTGGTGTTGACCCCTTAGACTCACATGTGTCAGAAATACAGATTCATATTTTTTGGGTGCAAGTCTCATTTTCCATTTCTTTGCCCAGTTAGAAACTTCATCTGTGGCCGTTTGCATTTTCTTTCCTGCTTTGTCTATTTTACTTGCAGTATTTTCGATCAGAAGGTCGTCAACAAAGTAATTCTTGTTACAGTCACTCATGATAATGTCTCGTTCAGGTCTTTGATCCAGATCAGAAAGAGGAAAGAAGCTAGGACACTAGTTTATGGTAAATTGCCTAAATTTTCACACTCAATATGGTCTTCCACCGCCTTGAATTCCTAAAACCCAGGCTGTTATATTAGCATATTCCGAAGACCTAAATTTAGAATCACTTTCTTGCGGTTGTTTGAAACGATATCTAAATTTGTTTGTAAAAACATCTACATATATATAAAAACAATGTTCAAACTATCTTTTATTTGAAAAGTTTAAATATTTTTTATTCCATTACTATGATCTTAATATTAAACTTATAACTAACAATAATTTTGACATCATAATATATTTTTGAACTAATTTACTGTTTTTAGTATACATTTGTCATTTTTATAAGTGGTCTAGACCAATATTGAATATTACTATAAAAACTAATAATAAGAACACTTTTTATAGCTAAAATTGTATGCAAGAGTTTTTATATAAAGAAGTCACAGGTCGGTACTATCAGTCATACGGCCTTTTTTTCAAAATTGATTATGTTAAAATGATTAATGATGAAATTTGATCATGCAAAGTTTAGAGTAAAGACTCCCTATAATTTAATCGATTTTTGTAATTATATTTTATATCGCATTATTATACTTTGGTAAGCAAGCAATATTTCTAACTTTACTTGAATAACTTACAGAAAATAAAAATTTATGCTTCTATACTTTGGTTAAAACAAATATAAACAAAATAGATAAATTAAAGACTTGAGCATAGAAGCCAACAACCGACGAAGGTCTCATCATAACATTGTGAAGAGTTGAACCCAAACTGCCTGAATTTAATTTTGATTCAATTATTGATTAATTATTGATTATAACTGTTTTATTCTCCATAATTTCATTTTTAGTTGATGAACTTTGCACCCAAAAACGGTGGACTGAAGCATTTAGATCGAGGGCGTAGGTTACCCACTGATATCCTTCTGCCTGTCTCGGAGCTTCGTCATCTTGACTTCGACTTGAGTCGTCTTCTGGACGCCACAATTAATACATCTCTTGTTGATAAACCGGTCATGATAGACAGCCCACCTTTAACTAGAGGCGAAATGGGACCTGGATCCCTTACAATGACTACCACATCCGCAGCTGTTCCTATTTCTCTCATTGGTCTACATGTCCGTTGGAAGAAGGGTGTACTTAATATGCCCGGTGTAATCAGGGGTATCAAACCTCATGCTTCCATTTGTCTTGCTGAATTTATTATCGAGCTAGTGAGTTTACTTTTGTTTTTCTCGTTCTCCCCCCCCCTCCCCGCTTCATTTTCACATCCTCTCTTTCAAACTGTAGGATGAATGTATCTCATCCTGGGAAGCTTCTCACGTTGGTGACTCGTCCGCATATGGTCGTCAAGGTCACGTTATTAAAGAGTATATAACTTATATCGAGATATTAGACGAAAATTGGAAGCCATGTGGTTAGTATCATGAATTTCTTTTTTTCTCTGTTTTCACTTCTGCTCCACGTTTTTCCATATTATTCGATATGTTTTTATTCCTTGCTCTGCATTTGTGTTATTTGACCTATTTTCTTCTCTGTAAGATCGACAGCGAGTGAACGAACTATACAGACTCACACTAAGTGCAGCTGGCGTTCCAGTGGCTCCTGCCCCAGTCCAAGCTCCGTTAACACCTACTAGGACGTCTAAAGGGCAACCCCCTTCAAAAGGTTTGAGACTTGAAATGACTGATCCCGATGGTCAAGCGTATTTCCCTGCTACAGTTGCAATCAAAGAAAAAACACCTGGTGAGAGATCTTTTAGTTACTTTTTGAGCTATGGATTAAAAATTTCTCAATCGATATTGTTTAAACTGATAACTTGTAGTTCTAAATGCTATTTAGTTTTCTACATAATTTTGTATACTAATAGCTAATAGTATTTGATATATTTTATTGCTATGTATTTTTATTCTGAGTTTAAAATACATCTTACCCTATATAACCCAATTGTCAGAAAAAGGGCAAAATTATGTGATTGAAATTGAAGCTCTTAAATCCCGTGTGAACTATTTGGAAGCAAAACTCGAGTAAGTCAGTCTAATCGATTTGAAACTATATATTAGTATGTACAAATAAATAAATGATATATTTTGAAGCCTTGGATATTATAGGCTAAAGCATAAAATCCGATGATCGACTTTATTTGCTTTATAGTTTAAATATTTATGCGTTAAATCTCACAAACTCATCGTATAAGGTACTTTACTATTTTTTAGAATTGTTCATTAATTTCATGTGTGAAACGTTGTATATTTGCGTTTATTTGGTATAATAATGTGAACTGAACTCAACTTATAGATTGAAAATAAACAGAAGTTCAGTAGAGAATATATCTTAAATTTAATAACGTATATCTCAAAACGCTTTGAGAATTAAAACGTATTAAAATTTATTTTTACTTTTTTATTTGAATAGGTATTTCGAACAAAACGAATTATGACTTGGTTAATAATGTTATTTTATTGTGTTAATACTATTTATATTATTGTGATCTGATTTGTTAAAACTCTTTTTTTTATAATTTACATATTTAATGCTAACCAGTATCATAAAGGAACATTTTTAAAATAAATAATTTTAAAAATGTTATACATAATAATATATCGAAATTTAATAACATTTATTGACTGTTAGATATTATTAGTTTAATACATTTGTTCCCATTGATAGTTTTAATTAAAAAGAAGAACACGTCGGTAGAACACATTTAATACATTGATCTAACTATAGTTTCATGGCATATCATCAGAGATGTACAGCCAAAGTGAACAGAATTTCTACGTACAACAGTTATA
>JAYRBW010016830.1:0-12931 GCA_036023295.1 Invenusta paracnida | reverse complement strand
CTAGTAGCGTCAAGCAAAGTGAAATGAATGAAAACGAACTCGCGCATTCCCTTTTATACTCTTACAGCTGTGTCATTTGGCTGAATGCTGTCTCGATTCTGATTGGACGCAATGGGGGGGGCAGGGGGGGGGATGAGTTGGAAAGACCTCTACCCTACTACTATTCTTCGTATACATATAGTTAGTTAAAAAGAACATATATTTTAAGAAAGGTTCTGTTTAATTTAATCTTAGAACTTGCAATCTGTTTAATTTTAAATTGCACCAAGATTAATTTGGTGCAAGAGCCCGGGATCGACCAAAGATGGATGGACATAATGAAGTTTATATCCTCTACTAACAAAGGAGTAGCTGATTTGGTTCAAGTGGTGAGAAACCCTGTAAAATGGAGAGAATTTGGTCATGGCTGGCACACAGTGACAAGCAGATGTAAGTGAACACACTAATCATTATAAATATAAAATACTTGTAAAATTATATATTAGAGTATATTAAAAATTGACAATACTTATAATAAAATTACTTATTTTGAGTATTTATGTTTCTTTTTTAATGTAACGCAACTGCAAATACATCCCTACCCCTTTTATGTAACTATATACTTGTGAATCGCTTAATATATTTTTTATGATCGTTCTCGCAGTTTATTATTATATAGTTGATCATAAACGTTAAATAATAAATAAATATATTAGTTTTCTATATAATCAGCAAAGCTGAAGATTCAGATAGTATACCAGCAGAGTTCATCCAACATCTCGGTCCTGGAACATCTCACCCCAAGTATTCACTTGGGGTGAATACTAACATCCTAAGATTAATTTGCATTACGTACATCAGGTATTGACTATGCTGCTGGCGCTTGTCTCACATAGAGAAACTAGAGGCAGTCCAAACCAAAGAAGCCAAATTAAAACTGGGTGAGAAAACCAACATGGATGTCCCCTTGAGAGAAATTCACCTCGATACATCAATTGAATACCAGAAGGAAAACCGAAAAGGTAATCCTGTATCTTAACATTAGAGTATTAGAAGAAATTCCGAATATTCACTACATGTACTTGCCCCGACGCACACCACCAAGTGACTTCCGAGCATATAGGTACATGTGCAGTCGAGCACAATACATGGAGAAATCTAAAAATACAAGCAGCTAAAGTTCTTGAATGAATACTCCAGGATAAAGCCAGCTCATTATCAGTAAATTACAAATAATATCAATTTCGATATGAATATGCGTCCACCAATTTCAAAACAGGACCTTCCAGCAGACAAACTGACGAACACAAGCAAATATATGGCCATTTTCCCACCTATAATACACATAGATAAGTATCTGGAAAGATGGATGTCGGAAGAAATAGCACCAAATTTATTTCATTAAAGCTGGATATGATTCTGAAGTGCCTGAAGTAACACAGAATATGCATACTAAAAAAGCTACCTTGTGGGCAAAGTATAGGAGTATACATTTATATCACATAGACACCGTATGTTGCTTCAACAACCCTACTCAATGTACGATCTAGAGTGATACAATACCATCAGAATATTACTGTAGGAGGAAGATTACATTGACAAATGCACCCTTTAATATTCATATTACTGGAGAAGATCGGCCAAATATCGTTGCAAGTATCTCTCAAGCTTATTATATTGATGATTGTCTCTATTTCTTTCTTTAACGATATCCGTTTATTTGTATTAGTAAATACACTTTAATTACTTGCTTTTATATTTTTTATTATACTTATACGTGAATACAAATTTTAGCATAAGAAAATTATAGTAAAATCTACTAGTGAGTATTCCTAACTAACAAGAAGTCAAGGTTCGCATTTATTTAAATTAATTTCTTATATATCTCTTTTTCGTTGCGTTTTTGAATAAAATATCTAAATAAATATTGAGTTACATTAAGTGTAGATGTAATTATTAGCAATTAGAAAACCAGTTAAAAATGTATTTGAGGATTATCTACAAATATACACTATTGAATTAGTTATAGATCGATTAATCGTGCTCAGATTTATTCTAAATGGAAATTATTTTAAGCTTGAATTATATCTACGTAAACTGTATACAGAAACCGCTCTATATATGTCTATAAATATTCATACTATATAAAATGAATGACTACACAAGATAGGTATGTTAAATGTCTTTTGATAACTGATTGATAAAAAAACTTCTAGATAATTAAGCGTCCAGTTTTAATACTATAATATGCCATCTTATTTAGTACATATTATAATGTAATATAATCCGTAAAACTATTTTAGGATGGCGATATAAGCCAGCTAACTAAGTATATAATTGGCAGAATTGATGATACTCGAAATATAATTAGAGTATATGGCCTATTTTTGAAATTTTTGAACAAATGGTTGAATGTTTATAAACAAATTTAAGCAAAACTATGTCCACTTATATTACATACAAATTAATCTATGTAATAAATAAACGTAAGAAATACCGAAGCTACTGTAAATCTATATCTATAAGCTGATAATCTGTGCATATAGGCAATGAGAGGAAATACATATTGGTAAAAGAGATTTTTTATCCATATCCTCTCTATTTCTTTCATAAGTCAAAAAAGCAATTAATTGAAACAGGCTATATAAAATTTATTTTATTATTAGGAATGCCGCCTCTCTTCTGCGCTACATTTTCTGAAAGTGCAACTCTTAGGGCGGAATTCGATGAATAGATCCTAACTGGCTGAGCTCGGAATAATTAAAATAATAGCAATGATACAGGATAACGCTTTCTTCGACATAGTTTAGGATCTCATCAAAATGGCTGAAGAACTTATCTTAAATTTTAAAAATCTCTTTAAATTTTAAACAGCGTTCATTGAGCTAGGAGGACGGTTGTCACATTCTACCCTTACAAAATTTTATTAAACATCACAGAATAATTTTGTTTATTTGTAACACCAATAAAAAATTAAATGAACATGTGTAAGCAGCGCCTCATTAAACTACACTTTTCGGATATCAGGCTACGTCGTAGTGTTTAAAAAAAAATTGCCTTGGAAATATAGTTTAATAATCATGGACTCGAAAAAATTCGAGTTCTTAGAGGTGGACAACTCCGTAATTAACGATTCTGTTGCTCATTCAGAATGGGCTTCAAAGAAATTAATTTGGGTTCCAAGTGAAACACAAGGCTTTATTGCAGGAAGTTGTCTGCAGGAGACAGGAGAAGAAATTGTTGTAAAGTTAATGGATACAGGAAAAGAAGTAAAAGTAGGTAAAAATGATGTCCAAAAGATGAATCCTCCAAAATTTTCAAAGGCATCAGATATGGCAAATTTGACATTTTTAAATGAGGCATCAGTTTTACACAACCTCAAAGAAAGATACTTCTCTGGTCTTATTTATGTAAGTAATACTGATATATATTATATATGTCATAATAATATGCTATTTATTTGAATAAAATTTATAATTTTTTTTTTTCAATATTAGTGTAAGGCAATTATATTATTATTAATATGAATAAATCTAATGCCATAATTAGGTCATATAAATTATTTATTATTAAATATAAACATATTACTCATTAGAAAACAATATTCATAAAAAAACTAAACAAATATTCACATATCAACATTTAATATAATCAAATTTTTTATCAAGCTAAGATTTATATAAAAATAAAAGTAAATATCATAATTTAATTTAAATGAACAAAGCTATTTTCATAGATTTAAAAAATCCTTCTTTTTCTCCACCTAGCTGAAAATCTCTCTTAATCCTGTAGTAAGTTTTGGTTATGCTCGGTTATGCTTGGTTATTATCAAATATACATAATATAAAACACTGAGATGAAAAGGAAAAATATAGAAATATGCACCTCAATTAAAGTTATAATAATTAATATATCATTTATAAGACTATAGCTAAAATAATAATAAAACATTTTTATGATAGCAAAAATTACAAGTTTTTTGTCTACATTTCATCTATCAAAAGTTGTGCCAACAAAAAAAGTATTCAAATGGCTTAAATGTATGCAAAATAAGATTTTTTGGCTACTGAATAAACTTTATTAGTTAAGCTATACTCCTATAAATTATATATAATATAACTCTAATTTATGTATACATTTCTATACTTTTAATTTTTATATCAGTGCTTTATATCATATATGTAACTACATTTGCAAATCTAAAATCTGTCCATCTTTTATAATATATTATATCTATATATAGAATTTTTGTCTTGCACAGTTAAACTATGTGCCAACCAACATGAGATATAGATTGTTCATCTAGGTAGAGAGAAAAAAGGCTATATATATATATCTATATATATGGTTATTAGAGTCAATAATATAAAATATTATTTAATTAAAACAAATCTATAACTATATTCCAGTATATATTATATAATAAACATTACATTACTATTTCTATTAATATAAAAATATCTTTGACAGTTACTATTTACTACAATACCCTTTAATAATTATATAATCATATACAATAATTAATTAAAATACTTTTATGATTTTAAAAATTAATATTTTACTTAATTAATATTTTCTATATTACTAATATCTGAATACCCAATATCTTATTAATAACAGGATGTCGAGATATCCTTGAATTTTGCTAATATACTTGAATATATTTGATTTTTGAAAATATGCTGAAATATACTTGAATATACTCAACTTTTTATATTTATCCTGGAATTTTCTTATTTATCCTCAAATAAAAAAAACTGTTCGTGTTATTTTTAATACTTGATTTATTACACTCAAAAATGTTTGCCTACAGTGCTGTTTAGTAACAACCAACATTTTTAAAATATTTTTCTAATAAAGAAGAGCAGAGAGCAGAAACTGCACTTTTAAAGCTTCTAAGATATGAAGAAAAGAAATTGATCAAGAAATCTATACTTCCATTCAAACTATGTACATAAATACTTTAGTTTAGTTTTATACTTTAGTAATATAAACATTAATGATTAGAAACACACATTTATTGTACATATTTACTTGAATTTGTTACAGTTTTTTAAAATATATATTGAAATATTTACATTTTATACTCAATTGTTAATTTGAAATATACAAATATACTTGACTTTATTAATAATATACACAAAATATAATTCAATATACTCAAATTTTATTTAACAAATAGTGTAGACACCCTGTAATAACCTTAGCTATATTAAAACTATAGATTCTTATTTTTAGCTAGTATTTCTTTATTAAAAGTAGGATAGTGATAAAGAAAAAGTTATTCCTTAAATGTTTAAATGATTACAGTATTTATATATTAATATAATTAGAATATTTTGTTAAATATTATTATATAGCTATTATTCTATAATTAAGTTTGTCTATAAAAGGCCAATGAAATAATACAAACATGTTTGTAAACCATGTTTACATACATGTATGTAAAACAGAGGATATTTTTAAACTAAAGTATTTTACTGGTAACAGAAATGTCAAATATTCCAATCAAAATATCAGAATATATAACCTTTAATATTGTGAGAGTCTAATTGTTCACCAGCATTTTCCACTGTTTATGCAGTTTATCATCATAAATGGTATGTCATTCTCTATATCAATGCTTTATCTTTATTGAGGGCTTTGATCACAGTAATGAGTTCTGCTTGATTTTGTTGTGGGTGTTGAATAACTTGCTTCTTGATAATGCCCCATACAGCATTGTCTGGGATTGTGAAATATTACACAGGTCTATACTTCCCAATCCAATTATTTGTGAAATGATAATTTTCTACTCTGTTCTGCTTATCTTCTGGTGACAAATACTGAACAGCAATTTGGCAAAAAGATTTGTAATGATGGTGTAATTAAGGTAATATATTAAAAGTTCAATAGCACAGAAGTGAACAATTTTTCTTGTTGATCAAACAACATATTGTATCACTTCTAACAATGCTCTCTCCTTTGGATGACCATGGATTTTTTTATCAGTAATTGAACCAATTCTGAAAAGCTTAATTTCTTCCCATTCTTTAATCTTGTTTTTTAGGGGGATCACCATCAAATCTTTCTGAAAACTCAACCTGAATCAATTGCATGTAATATTTCCCTTTATTACTTTCATTCCATCATATTTTAGGTAAAATTCTAGCTTCATTAGTATACAGACTTTGATCTCTTTAATAACCAGTGCAGCATTTTTTAGACTTTTAGAACATGAATACTACTCATTTCATACCAGCTGACAGACAATCAAAGCACAGACAGAATCAGCATACAATTTACACTTAATTGATTTAAATTTGGACAGCATAAGCCAATCTATTTAAATTTAATCCATATTAAATTAGTTTTTTTTCTATATCACTGGTTCATATCCCTTCCCTTTCATGGATGCACAGTTGTATATTAATATTTATTTTAAATCTTATAAAAGTGCTAAATAATGCTATATATCAATTAATAGACACATATTTCACCATAAAACAATAAAAAATTATTATTACTTTTAGTAATTTGTATTATAAAAGCAAAAATTAAAACTTAATATAATTTTTAAATATAAGCTATCAATAAAGATAATTTGATTTCTATAGAATATATATTATATCAATAATACATTTTGAATATAGAATCAATTAATTGATATACAATTAATCATAGAAAATTGAAATATATATTTAAATGAAAAATATCAGAGTAATTAAGAATAAAGGTTTGACTTTTATTGATTTTATATACATTATGCTATACAGTTTTGTGAATAAAAAATCGTTTTATTTTGATAAATTTGATATAAATGACAATTAGGAAAGAGTAGTATTAAATATTTTGAGTAAATAATTTGAAGAGCAATAATATAAATTCATACAATTTTAACATACATAATTTGTCTATAAAATATTATTTAATACATGTATATCTACATATGTTTTACTACATGAACAATTTAATTGCTGTAAATTTGAAAAAATTATTTAGCTAAAGCTTTTGGTATGTAAATTGTAGTATTAAATTACATACAGAATCAATAAAAGTTAAATCTCTTTAGAAAATATAATATTTAAAATTCTTTTTAATATATTTCACACCATAATTAATATTTTCTTAATTTATAATAATCATAACAAGATAAATTATTATTAAATTGTTTTGTTATACCAAATGAGAAATACTATTTATATTCGTTTATTCAGATATTTCCAAAAGTATAGCCTGAAGACATAAACCTTTATACACAATAATATATATATATATATTATACAATATAAAAACCATATACTAAAGTAATAGAGATAAAAATATATTTAAGGTCAATTTGAGAATAAAAAAATAGCTTTCTAAAAAATAAATTCAAAATAAAAGAATATGTATATTAAAATTTATGTATGTATATTTTTAATATACATCTTGGAGATAGATACTTATCTTTATTATATTTTAGTTACTTTAATCATTGATCTTTTAAAAATCTGGTTATACTTTTAATTAATTAATTAAAATTGCATTCTGTTTTGCAGGATATTTATTAATCTAAATTAATTAGTCACATAGGCTTAAACTAATCAACCAGTTTAGTAGCCTAATCAATAGTAAATTAGTCAATAGCCTCAGTTTACTATAGTTTAATCAGTTTGTTAAAGCTAGGTTTGACGGGCTTGCATAAAGCCATACCGGGCTTGAACTTGTTACCTTTAGATTTGAAGGCAGGAAATCAATTCACTTGGCTACCTTATCTATTCACCTTATAAATATGAAATGGTAGCTAAGTGGGTTTGACTCCTGGACTCAAACCTGAAGTTAGCAAGTTTATACCCTACTACATACTTTATATAATATCGGTCCTTTACAATTTATTTAGGCTGCAGCATTAAGCTAATTATCAATTGGTTAATTTAAGCCTATGGTGACTAATTATTTAATATTTTTGTACAATATGTATATACATAATATGTGTATATTCTGACAAAGTATGATTTCAATTTACCAATTTAATTATTTAAGAACATCATTTTTATTTAAGCTATTTTATATTTATTATTTATCTATTTAAAAATAAATAATATGTAACATGTAATAATTACAATCCTGAACTTAAGACTAACATGACTCTCACATATTATAATATATTATAAAGATCAAAGCCAGCTTTAAAGTCAAATCATGTCGCCACGTAGCTTACAATTTTTAAATTATTTATATTACTATATATAGTAATTATTTTATATAAAATTTCAAGAGCTACAGAATGATAGATATAAATATGATATAATAGTTATATATAATATTTCATATACTATTAATTTCACAGTTATCATTTTAAATTTTGTTTTTAAGATCAACATAGTAAGTTTATTTTTAAGTTTATTTTTTTAATTTGATTGGCAATATACTTTTAATATTTCTGAGTTTTTGTATATATTATAAAATAATAAATCAATTAATGCTCACTTAAAACTATTAAATGTGATTATTGTATTTTAACGTTTACTGATACAAAATTAAAATTAATTAAAATTAATTGTACACGCTTAAAAACATTAAATTGAGGCTTTCTTTTTATATAGTATTTATATAAATTTATTTAAATATGTGTATTGATTGTTTACTCCAAACAGTTATATTTTAAATAGTAAAATTAACAGTGTATTTTACCCATATTTGTTTGAGTTTTCTGTGTAATTTTTTAAATAAAAAGTGAATTATATTGTCCTAATATAGTGTCTACATATATTCAATAATTGTTGATGCCCCTTTTTAAGTTAGGTTTTTTTATTGGCGTCATAATTTGAATTGCTAAGCTCATGATACATAATTTTCAAAATTCTCATGGTGCTTTTTGTACCTATGCTAGTTTTTAGAATGAATTAGTTTTGAATAGACCTTTTTATTTCTTTAAATTATTTTAAATATATGGAGGCGGAGGCCTACTCTATAATATATTATACTATTATTCACGAAGTTACATTTACATTAGAAATAATTAATTGTGAATTTCCATATTTTTAATTTAAATTCACCATAAATTTTAAACTTACCTGTTGTTTCCGAAAATCATTCTAACTAACATAATAAACATGAATAAATCAAGTTATTTTGATTTTAACTGCTTATACGATGGGACACACAATTACTAAAATTATGCCTTACTTTGATCGCTACTTCCACCTGTCTTTCACTGATATCAGACATACTCGGGTCTCTTCTGTGTCGTGGTCAATCCTTATAAACGTCTCCCAATCTACACTGATGAAGTCGTGGAGTGGTATAAAGGCAAGAAACGTTATGAGCGACCGCCTCATGTCTTCGCTGTTGCTGATACCGCTTATAGGGATATGCTTCAGGGTGAGTTGAGAACGTTTACTTATCTCTTTTTATATCAGATCGTTCAGATTTCATTTTAATATAACAGGAATTATTTTAAGCTATTGTTATATATGAATTATTGTCATCATTCTTTTCTTGACGTTTTGTTATGTCTTTATAATTATTTTATACAATGTATATTTTGTAATTTGACATTAGTTGATTACATGTTTTTTTTTACGTTTTTGCGTTTATTTTGATTTTTATATTTAACTTTATACGTTAGATATTTGTTTATATGAATTGATTTCAGCTTTCTATAATAATTATTTCACTTTCAGTACTTTTAAAGTAAATATACAGTTGTTTTAGTTGATTTTGACAAAGTGATATACCAATTATTAATTATACGCTTTAAGTAAATAAAAACCCATCAAATTCCTTTTTAAATGTGAAACGTAAGTTTATTAGCCTATACAGTTAAAATGTAATAGACATATATTGTTTCCCTTTCAAATTGTTCATTTTGATCAAATTAATTAATGAATCAGTAATTTATTGAATTTATTTTTTAATCGTGTACTTCAGATCGTGAAGACCAGTCCATTCTTTGCACGTAAGTTGATTATATATCAAATCTTTAAAACTATTTTTATCATTTATATTATGAAAACTCTTAGGATGTTTACATTTCTGTGGTATAATTACAATTTTTATCTTTTCATTTAGATAACTTTATACTTTTTTTGTTTAAACCTTTTAATTATTTTATAATCACAAACAATTCAATTATTATAAATTTAATAATTTTAGTTTTAAAAATATAAAAAAATTAGTATATTAAAAAACTCTCAAAATAATAACATTAACGAATTTTAAAAGAACGTAGTATAATAAATAATTTCATTAACTAGTATATTGTGATAAACGCATTTGAATACACCTTAGTATGATTAGTAAATTGTATTTTATTATAATATTTATATGTGATATATACAATGGTAATATAATATAGAATAATAAAACAATGATAATATTGGTTATTAAAGGGTTTGAATTCCATTTACAAACAAACCATTTTAACATGCTAGTGATCAAAAATAATAATTTGGTTGTTGACTTCTGAAATTAGTTATTTATAATATAGCATTTTATTCCTGAAATACTTTTGAATTGTATTATATCTAAGCGATGACAGCCCTAAGTAATGAGTTTTATATTTTCAAAAAATATAACGAAAATGTTATCATGTATATTATTTTGTAATTTAGAAGGGGTTACCATTCTTCGCAAGAAGTACCTTATATGCGTCGAAATTGTTTTCATTGTTATGTTTTGTTATTATTCATATAATATATTTTATATCATTATAATGTGCGTTTAATGTTATTTAAAATCGTAAAAAAAGTCTCTTTTACGCAGTGCTTAAGTAAATATCGGACTATGTTTTATTATATTTAGCTGAGGATAATCAAAATACTTTTTACAAAAAGATGTGCTGGTTACAATAAAATAGTTAAAGTATTTTTTACTTTGCCTAATTTAAAAAAAAATTGTCCACACTATTGAAATCTGATTTGTATTTTAAAGTTATCAAAAGTCGATGATATTTGAAGTATCAATAATTAAATACATTTTTCCGATCTGTGCCTATTGGACGATATGCAATATAAGTTGTCCCACATTGTCTATCGTTTAAAATTGAAATAGAAAACATTCAGTGTTTTACGATTTTCTATTGATTTTGATCGTCCTTTGTATCTATGTATTATACGCTGATTCTACTATTACAACATTCAATTATTCTCTCATGTATTATAGAAATACTTAGTTTTAAATACAGATCGTTTTTGCATTTCTTGTCAGTTCTTTATCTCTCCTACAAAAAAGTTACACTATTTATGTGTTTGTTCTATCATCATCAATTTGAAATTGTTTACTTTGCCATGATTTCTTACATTAGGTGTAGTTTCAAGGATGTTGACTTTAGCTTTTCTAAACAAAATATTACAACGTTGTATGCAGTTGGTATTGCTTTATTAATGCATAATTTAAATATATAAAAGTATATTGATGAAATTGTATGTGTATAATCTATGACAACATACTACTTATTTCAACAACCCACAGAACTATACAAAATGTATGTTAGTTTTAAAATATATTTTATCAAAATGTAAGCGTAAATATTCGGAATTTTGTGTAATTATTTGAGGGATGACGCAAGGGACGCAAAAATCACGCAACCTTACATATATATTTACTATACAAATATTGTTATAACACAAAAATTTATATTGCAAGGATTGTACCAAGACAAGAATGTTAACAAATAAATCATTTGAGCTAACAATACAAACGCGTGGCCAAATATTTTCCGTATACAATGCAATTAACAACATTAAATAAATAACTTGTATGTTTTTTTTTTGCATTTTTTACTCATATAATTATAATATATGTGTGTTTCATTATCTAAAATATCCGTCTTTTTAAAGAGGTGAATCTGGTGCCGGTAAAACAGAAAACACAAAAAAGGTGATCCAATATTTGGCCTGTATTGCGTCTTCTGTCAAATCGCAAAAGATGACGCCATCCACAGCAATTACAAGTTTTCAGGTTGGTTTTTGAGTTCTTCATCTATTTCATGTTATGGAAACCAATGCGGTTTCAGATTATACGTTTATTTGGGTTAAATGAATATTCATAAAAAATATATGTATGCATGCATGTAATATTATGTAACTCCTTAAAACAGTGAATCAACCTAATTATTCCATTTAAAGTGTCTCTTTTGTTCGCAATAGCTTGTGATACAATACAGTTGTTTTATCATGATCGCTTTCAGTACTTTATTAAAAGAGCACATCTGTTAGTCAACCTTATACATTGTTTTAATGATACAATAGTTTTAAGCCAATTGAATTATAAGCATTTATAATTGTATTATTTCAAAAATTTTGTTCTTTTTTAATATTCAGTTAACATTTTTTTATGATTACCCAAAAACTTCATTATTCTTTATTATGTGTATGTGCTTTTAATGTCTACTACATTAGTGTTAAAAGTATTAATTTATCTATATAATTTTTCTAAATGCTGAAATGTTTGTAATTTTTTATAAAATAGTAAAACTTTCTTTCTTATTGTTCACTGGAATTTTTTTGTTATATTTTAATACATGCGACTGATTGTTAAATTTCAAATGTAAATCGTCTTTTCATGATATTATTATCATATCTGCATGCGTTCATTAATATTTCATATACTTTTTGTTAACAAAAATAAGTAATTTATAGTATTTGAAAATGTTTACTGGGTATACATCTTTGGCTTCCTAAATACCTTAATGTTTTAAAAGTTTTATAAATTACATATATATATATATAAGTGGCTTACCTTTAATTCTAGGTAATAAAAATGATTTGAGCTAATTTTTTATTGATTAGTTTGCCATTTTTTATTTTATTTTTTGTCTATGATATTCGCCTCAGATGAAGGACGTGAACGCCGTAAGTATTTTGTGATTTTAGATGCATTGCATGCTCTGTTTTGTTGGTTTTTGCTACTATATATATGGCGGCCGAGGAGGTCCAGTATGGTTTACCTGGTAAATCTCTAAGAATTGCCACTCAAAACGAGGTAT
>JAYRBW010016808.1:0-12931 GCA_036023295.1 Invenusta paracnida | reverse complement strand
CGTGTAAAGGTAGAGCTTTGCGTGTAAAGGTAGAGCTTAACGTGTAAAGGCAGAGCTCGACATGTAAAGGTAGAGCTTGACGTGTAAAGGTGGAGCTTGATGTGTAAAAGTAGAGCTTAACGTGTAAAGGTAGAGTTTGACGTGGTAGAGCTTGACTTGTAAAGGTAGAACTTGATGTGTAAAGGTAGAGCTTGACTTGTAAAGGTAGAGTTTGACGTGTAAAGGTAGAACTTGATGTGTAAAGGTAGAACTTGATGTGTAAAGGTAGAACTTGATGTGTAAAGGTAGAACTTGAAGTGTAAAGGTAGGACTTGAAGTGTAAAGGTAGAGCTTGACGTGTAAAGGTGGAGGTTGATTTGTAAAGGTAGAATTTGATGTGTAAAGTAAGAGCTCGACATGTACAGGTAGGGCTCTACATGTGAAGTTAGAGCCTGATGTGTAAAGGTAGAACTTTATATGTAAAGGTAAAGGTAGAGTTTGACATGTAAAGGTAGGGTTCGACGAGTAAATGCAGAGCCCAACCTTTACACGTCGAGCTAAACTTTTCGCTAATTTAACCATTTAGGCCGTCATACATTAGATACACTTATATAACTTTAAAAAATAGCAAACGCTAAGAGAGAAAAAACGAGTAGTTACTAAAGTTATCCTAACTTGAATATAAAGCTAGCTGCAACCCTGGTCAAAATACATTTATTGTGTGAATGTCTAGATAAATTTTACACTCAATCTTTTATTTAATTTTACCAGGATGCAAGGCTGCTTACCTATTGTTCTGCTCTCTTAGTCCACTGTCGATTTATCTATACTTATACCCAAAAGATGACGTAGGTCTTTGCTTATTCAGCCTCTTACAGAGAAACAATAGATTCTTCCCAATTATACTGGAGGAAGAGGTATATTGAGAAAGATTGAGAAAAAAATACAATGGAATGAAAGCATGCAGTATAATAATTCCTAGATAATTCAACCTGCAAAGTGGAAAGAAAATATTTTTAACAAATCCAGTGAAATTATAAAATACTTGTATTTACGTCGATATTTTTAAAACTAGGTCATTGTCACTTTTTCAAAAATTGTCCACAATTTCACAACTTTTGAAACCTAAATTTATCTATATAAAGCTATAACATAGTGATTGATTATCTAAACCTACGGCAGTAGGTTGTTAGCTTATGCGAGCAACCTATATGTACAGTAGGTATATATTTGAATATTATAATGGGCATTTTTAAACAGCTACCATTTAAAAATTATGTAATATTTTTAAATAATACAACTTTTATCGTGTAGCGCCGCCAGTATTAATTAGTATGCAAAAATTTATGCTCATAGCCATTATAGAACCCGAGATATTAAGTGACAAAAATTGACATTTTTCGTCATTATTCTACTTCTTATTAATATTATTAGACTTTTTCTTCTTGTTCAGACCCAATATAATAATAACACCCCTTTAACTTCAATCAATTTTCATAACATTTTCAGTGTATATTGAAATTTCAGTTTCTATTGATTTTCAAAAGAAACAGTTGTCAGAAAGTATTATTTCTTTACAATAAAAATATATAAAAAGAAACTAGAATGGACAGAAATAATGGTAATTAGTGAATTTTTAAATTGATTTTAAAGATATTTGTTTATTTATTAAAAAAACATGACAAAGAATGCACTGCAATGATTAAAAATTGTAGTAGTAAGTATTCTATATTACATTAAAAATTCTTAAAATGTCGCAATTAACAAATTTTATGAATTAATTAAAATGCATAAAATGTAATATATAGTATAGCCTATTGAAGCATTTACCAGAACAAAGAGATATTCATGAAAGTATACAATATTATTTTAAAAGTTAGCAATAATATATTCAGAATACACAATAATTATTTAACGGAAGACTAAGATACTAGAATAATAATGTGTTATTTGAAATCCAACGAATATAAAAATCGCGCGCGATTTTTATTTCTGGAGTATTAATTAATATATAACGGATAAAAAATATTATAAATATAAATCACTGCATGGCTCCAGCGTTTATCGTGGTCAAATGGTTAGCAAGCTAGACTTACAATGCAAAGGTATCGAATTCTAATCCTAGATATGCACCTCACTTAAAAATGATTAGTTAGATTAAGTTTGGGATATAACGGATAATTTAACGAATTAATAAGAGATCAAATACACCGGAACAATCCGTTAGTTTAGGTTTTGGAAGTAGAATAATATATAAATACATATATAGGATTAAATATACGGCATAATTCGTTGGTAATATAAATAACAGATAATATAACACATTACTTTTTTAGTGTGAAAAACATGTGTGAACCACTTAGCAATTGATGACTGATGCATACAGCAAGTTTATAACATTATGATTATAAATAGCAAACGAAGCTTTGTTTTACACCATTGGCATTTGAACTGTATTATATAAATACTTACAAAACTGTTCTATATTTTATTAAACCAAGAACACCACGCACAACGGTATAGCGAAATACTGCAACACACCATAAAAACGTATAAAATATTTCCCAAAGCAAGGTTGAAATTATAAAGTAGAGTTACTTGCAGGGATTGTAAAAAGTGCTTGGTTCCACACGCCATTCTCTAATTTTTTGCATAAATTATTCTGCCATTTAAAAACAAGCTAACTAACCAACAATGCAGATACCAGATAGGAGTTTGAATAATTACTTTGTACTTTGGAGAAAAGAGGGGAGAGGATGCTGAAGTGTGAGCACAATGAATAATGGGGCGGTTTATGCCTCCCAAGTGAGTGATCGGGGGCGATTTAGCATCCTAATCGATTAAAAGATAACTATACTAACATACAATATCAGTCCCTCTTCTACAGCATTAGAAACTGACTATAATATTTGAAGGCTCGCTATTTGTATAAAACCAATTACACAAGACTAGATTGTTAGTATACAGATATGTAAATACTTAATATATTTACTGTATTTATTGTATCTAAGGTCAAGAAAGAAAATTAGCCCCTAAAGTGATTTCCGAAATTTTGTACCAATTATATCAGGTGACAATATGACTAAAAGTTGAATTCTATACCGGTCGTTTGCAGCTTCTGTAATGAGGATAAACTGCTGCATACTAAATATTGCAATTTAATATCTGCAAGATGGGGGAAATACTCTCTAGTGATAATACGTGATATAGATAATGCATATACCGTTTTTAAGTGAATAAATTATGAAGAAAATATTGAGATCGCAGAGTAGATATATTTCAAATCATTATATAGTGCTATTACTGAAGAAGGAAACTATTTGTCTCAGAATATGTAAAAAATGTAAGTTTAAAAAGTTGACCTTTGTTTTCCGTGAAAGAAAACTATAGATGTTTTAGTCTGGCTACCAATTGGTATAAAAACAATTTAAAAACGGGGTTGTGAGCCCGCTCGAGTTAAGTAACAAAATCTTATAAACGTTTCGCCATAGAACCACAGGTAGTCGAAAAGAGAGGTATGAACAGTCATATGAAATTATAAAAAAAACTTGATGAAACGTCCCAGTGTTTTTAACTACACTTATGCCTTCTAAAATGTATATTGCTTTATAAAAATAATGGCGATAATATATTTTCAACCTTTTCGGAGGAAAACCATTAGCTACTGTAATAAATTATAACCAAACCGCACGTGAATCCGCACATATCATAATATGATATCACTGCAGTCCCTCTAGACTTTAGGCCCGACCTGTGGAACATAATACACAGTGTATGTAGATAAACACTACTACTAGGTTATGTATATCTTACTCACATTAATATCAGCACCATTAGACTGAAGTATTATAAGCGCAGATTTGTGAGTGAGTAAGCGAACTGGAGCGGTAGGGTAGCAAAAGTACATTTCTTCCTTCTTAGATGCCCAATGAGTCATGCTTCATAGAATATATTATAACACTTATTAGGCAGGCTCCTACACACACATTCAAAAAGGGGGAAAATTCATTTCCTGAAATCGATTGTATGATAATATAATTCATAGTATCATTCTATAAGCTAAAAATAATGACTAACAACGAAATAATACTGAAAAACAGTTTCAAACTAACTGTTTTATTATGCTGAAACCTTGGAAGAAGAATCATACACCGGGGAATATATTACAGCCTGATTAAACAAAATTGCTTGTTAGTTATTCAATACCATCTTCCAATCTCCACTTCTTATACGCGCATTTTTTTTGTTATTTGCCGACTTTCACTTTCACAAAACGAAATCGTAACAGGATAATAAACGAGCGTATTCAATATTTGTGAACAAAGTATGGTGTACAGTTTTTTTCTTTCAAATTAGAATTCCTTTATATCTAAAGTATCTATATTATATAGAACCTTTGTTCATAATGCAGAACGAGAGTAGGTCAAAAAGTTTGAACAATACTAAGTTCGAATCGATGCACTTTATGCACTTTGTATAATGAAATTTCCAAAATTACTACGACATTATTTGGCGATGTAAATATGAAGAAATATACTTTTTATCAACTAAAAAGAAACATTGAAATTATTTACCTAAAAATACGTTGACAGAAAAATAAAAAAAAACTATTGCTCAAAAGGGTTTATTAATATAATAAAATTCAAACTCCTCACTTAAAATTGTGCTAAGAATCTTAAGATAGAACAATATAGCGGAATACTTTTTGTGCAAATATTCGATAATTCGAATCTATATAGACGGTAATAAAGTGCAATGTTACGTCACTTATTATACTTGTTTTACTCTATATACATAGATAGACTGGCTATCTAAAAAATTGCGTAACAATTTGAAGAAGTAAAATTGTGGTAAAAGATACTTTCCAGATTAAAAAAAACTACTAATATGTAAATAAGTTAGCTTATACTTTTTTTAAATGACAAAAAACAGAATTTTTGTTGACCACTTTAATAAAATACATAATATTTTTAATGAAATTAGTTCAGATTGCCATTTTTGTACTATAAGACGCGTGGTAAGACACGCGATACACGTATCTTAGCATGCGGTGAAATATGCAAAAATCGAATAGTTAATTTAATAATAATCCATTTTGTTTAATTTCGAGTTTTGCGACAGCGATGAACCCTCTAAATATGTTGACAATCATGACATATTTCTTTCTTTAGTTTAAAATTTTTTGGAATCCTAAACGCTGGAAAAACCGGCTATCCTTTCTCTTAATCCAGTCTGGTGGAGAGACTGTATTTCCCCACCTAGGAGTGACCAGCTCACATATCCGTCGAGGCCGGGCCATTGTCTGGTTCAACATGGCAGCAGGGCGTGGCGATCATCGCCTTCAGCACGCCGCCTGTCCGGTCCGTGTGGAGAACAAGTGGATCGGAACAGTGTGGATTCGGGAATTCGGCCACGAGCATCTCCGACACTCCTCAAAGGTACCTCCTTTGTTGGTATATCATATATACCTATATATTGATTAATTTCTATGATTTCATTATTAAATCTTTGAATTGAATCGTAACTATATCGATAATTTATAGCTCAGAGACACTAATAATTGTATTTTTTAAATTTATTAATAAACGTCCCTCCACTGTAAAAGCCTCAAAAGTCTCTTAATCTATTCCTATATTACACGTAATAGCCATAAACCTTTGATGAAAGAGTTAAAATACCCGAAAACATAACATTTTTTCAAAAACTAAAAACTATTACCAATGCCAACACAAATATATTCTACACGAAGAATGTCACTTCATTTCGCAACCGACATACGCTCAACATGTTGAATCAAAAAAAATGTTTGTACATTATGCATAATTCTATTTTTCAAACTTCAATTAAAATCGCCAAGGTGTAATTAAAATCTAAAAGAAGTACACTTTCACGGCCGCTTATTTTGATATGCTTAAGGGGGTTTCAACATGATTTAAATAAATCTGTATAGCTGAACTCACCAAGTCCAGGGCCAGGATATCTGTGGTATTTTCAGTTGTTGACGGCAGAGTCTTCGAGTCAGCGATTCTATCACACATGGAGCACAGTCGCTCCTCAAGCCGGGATATCCTGGAATTAGCCAATCAGAAAGGCAAATCGGACATTATTAGTCAATGAGAAGATTGCTGGCTGAAGACTAAATTCATTGATCACTTACTACTAGATATGACAAGAAGTGAGTAATATAAGGAATTTAGAAATATTACTATTATTTATACTAGTATTAAGAAAAGCCTAGAAACAAAAAGCGTTATTTTGAATTAAAAACCATCATTTCGTGAACAATATATGTTATCAATTTTAGTTTTTGAATGAAGATACACACATTAATATCGATGTATTCACATTTTCATATCTTAAATTAAGTACTCATTTTAACTCACTAGCTATCATTAATAGTTAACTAGTTATCGATTTTAAAGAAAGATATTAATAAGTAACTACACCTATTAATCTACGTTTAACCACGCAAGGAAGTTATGTAGTCAGATAGATCTAGACAGACACAAGTTGATGTTATTGTTTTAACAGAAAAATCAAGTATGTAGAACGAAAGAATAGTATGAAATGACTTTAACTAATATCGAGCTTAATTAAGCAATAAATATTTATGTTCCTAGTTGTCTATTGGTTTTAGTAGACTAAAATGTCAATAAAGGAATTTGATCAACATAAACTATTATTTATTGTATATACACATAGATATCCCAAATGGACAATAAACTATAACTTCGATAAAAGAGTGGCAACGATAATACGTTCTTATTCTAAAAATATTTTCAAAGGGTAATAAAAAATCTTAAATATAAAAGACTATTTCAAATACGAGAATAAATGCGTTGAATCAATAATACAACGCTTTTAAATGGTATTTATACGCTTTATGGTTGATTTAACATTTTTATATTTGGTTGGGTAAAGTTTGACTTTATTGGAAAGTAGATATATTGATATAATTTAATATTTTCAGTCGGAAGATATACAGTTGAGATATTTTTTTATTAGAATAACATGGGTTAAAATTATACTTCTTTAACTTTTTTTAAACTTAGAACAAATAAATAATATCTAGCGCGGTTTAAAATAGCACACTAAGGAAATCAAAAGCTCCGACTGGAGCAAGAAAATAAATAATGCTGGTATGAATAAAGCAATTTCGGGAGTGTTACTCAATCAATTACTATAAATGGACAAATTAATTTTCCGTTGATGATAACAAGATATCCTATAGCATGGACTGGATCCTGTACTCATGTCCTTGGCACGAAATGACGGAAATAACACTATTATTATCCAAATGTAGATTACTAGAATCAAGGATATTGAAAAACATTGTGCTTTACGGAAAGTGTATACTCACTCGGTTGATAAAAACAATACAATTAAAGATAACGGAATAGCTTGCCGCTCATAGTTTGCCGGAATAGAATTGCGGCTCATTAACGAGCAGTGTAATAAATACCGGATCCCTCTTTACGTCCACCTGTACATAACGGACGATTGTGTGGCTAGGTATAGTAGGAGTAACACCTCTGCTTTTATTACATTGGTAAGTATGATTTAAAACTAGGGTTCTCTCATACCTACACCAAAATAACCTACAAAAAACACACATATCAATGAAGCAGAAACCCAAGATACGAAATCTTACCAGAAAGATTATTTACATCTTCTATGTATAGTTATACGAGTAATGAGAAGCTGGATCAACTTTAATCGATTATAGCGAATGCAAATAATGCAAAATGGGTGGTTCCGTAGACACTAATAGTTTGATCGTACTGTTTGACCAACTGTCAATCACGTGGTATTTTTTGGCATAAAGAACAACAATATCTAATAAAATTAGTAGTCTACAAAGGGCGTAGAACAATTCAGAGTGATTTAACATGCTCCAAGTACAAGTAAATATATTTTAATAAAAAAGTGAACGTATAAAAAAGACAAAAAAGTAAAATTTAACATTGTTGATGAAAAAATAATAGGTATTGACATTATCGACAATATTAAAGATACGAAGAAGAATCTCCATGGAATTACACAGCATTTATACATTATTTCTAATTATCATTGTAGTTCAGCAAACAAATGTACTATAAGTACTTTTAGAATATATATCATTTCATTATTTTACCTTATGAAAAAACAGTTTTTCACAACTATAATGTCCACTTTCCATTTGACTTGAGCTAGAAATAAATTGTATTTAAAGCAACATTCACTACATGTTTTAACAAATAAATAAACTATGTAAATCCGTATATATTAAACCTATCTAGTAACCTTGAAATAAAAATACAACCAAAAGAACAAAAAAGAAGTAATATGACTTATTGCAAATAACATAAATGATAATCAGTGGTTTATTTAGCTAAAATATCACACGCGAATACGCATTAACACGATTAATACAAAAAAACGGAAACATTGCAAATATCATTGTTTTCCTCATCTTTTAAATACAAGTAATAATTCAAGTCAAACTTATTAGAAATATGGGTTGTGGGATTATTTCTCGAAATAATAGGAAGCATAAGTATATATGTATACACTAATTTATTAATTAATCAAGTGACGAGTTAAAATAATTTCTAATTAAAATGCGTATAATGACTATTCCGTATAGGCAAAGAGACGAAAATTCTATCCAATTTAGTTTGGTTAAAATAAGAATGAAATCGCAAATACCTACATAATATAATTTATCTATTTACAGTCGCATATATACATTGCATATCGATAGTACTGAAAACGATTTAATTAAAATACTAATTACAAAAAAATATTGCGAAACATATAGTACATTATTACAAACAATAAATGTCTAGATTTTCTATGTCAAACTTTATTTTTTTGTACTTTGTAATACTTTGTAATATATACATAAAAAAATATGGCATAATAATGTAAGAAATATATACATGCAAAAAAAACGATTCAAAATACACTTTCAATAAAAAGTTACTATAAAATTTATCGGAACACCGATACATTAATAGAGAGAAAAACTAGACAATTATACATAAATGTAGATCATGTTTTAAAGAAATGAAAGTACCTGATACGATAAAAATAGTTTTAGAAATTTACTAGGACAAAATCTCCTCCAGGAAATTCTTTTTGTAAGAACTTATCATATAAAGTAGTCAAGAATAGTATTTCCCAATATTGAGTATTCACGACTGAATGTTTTATTGTTTTGTGCATTATTATACAGCACAATAGGTAGGCTCATATTTCACATTAAAAAATACGAATTTACTTTAAACGTATCCTAAATTATATATTAACTTAGAAAGAAGTAGCTAATAATACGAAATTATAAGCTATATCTCGAGTGGTGCTTATTATACAACAAGACCTACCTTTTATTCGAATTTACAAAAGAAATGTGCAATTAAATAAGTAAAGTAAACACATATTCGTGGCATCGGCTGAAGGAATTAAAAAACGACATAACTCTCAGACTAGTGTTAGTTATAATTATGGTTACCGTTATCATACAAAACTTGATAAAAATAAATCTTTTGCTGATTTTTAATTGGTATTAACCTTGGTATATGTTAACAATTGTAATCGAGCAAAAAATAGAATATTACGCTTTTGATTGCTGTGGTGAATAATATTACAGAGATGATTCTAAATAACTATATATACAACAAATAGCTTCAAATATATTCATAATATATACGACATATTTCTATTTTATGCAAGCCAGGTAGGTACCACCTCACACATGTGCGGCGTACAAATTTATTGCTAATATTGTGACAGCCCGGCGACCTTCTATCATGTGAGCGTCTAGGTAAACACAAAAGTGTATTAAGAAAAATAACACGAACATAATTCTGCTAGTTACGCTAACTAATGTTTTATAGAAATATTATAATTATATATATAATGCGGGTCACCATAATATATGGGTTAAAATGTAATTTAATAACAATATATTGAATTTCCACCGAGGATTATTATGTCTATACCATACATACAACATAAATATTTGCAGAATTCTTACACCTTTTGAAAACCCACTCTCCAAGCATAATCCACACAGACAAAATGGTATCCTTTTTGACCTGACCCACTTCTCGCACCTGCAAGACTGGTTTCAGTGCTTTTTAAACATTTATAAACTACCACAGAAAAAAGAAGAATTCATGAAATGATGACATGAAACATGTGGATTATACAGTGTAATAATAATGTATTCAACTTAAATCTAGGATTATATTCCCATACGAAATTAAAAAGGTGTTAAAATATACTACCTGATATAGAAGGTATTGCAGGATTTGCAAAAGCAGAGGCATTTCATTACTATTCACCTACATTGACTATTATGTTTTCTCTATATTAAATATCTCGATAAGTAGCCAAAAGCCTTTACTTTTAAAAGATTTCTAAGTGCATACAATGCTTAGTTATGTTACAAGATGATATGGTTGACCATTTAAAACATCTTACAAATAAATCATATTCAATATTTAGACACTTTATTGATAACTAAATTGTTGATTTTGCTTCGATGACAGTGTTTATTTTTTGAAGTGTGAGCATGTCAATGAACAAAATTGGGCTATATAGAAATAAGCAAATTCAAAGATATTTTAAATATAAAAACAATTAAAAAATGGATTAGCTTTTTCATATTTCTCCCAAATTTAACCCTACTACAGATACAAAAAATCAAGAAATAAATATTTTACAAAAATAAATAAATAACATATATATTAAATATGCACAAATAGCCGACGGCTTAAATATCCCACAGGTTTTCTGATTTCGATGATACGGATTATTAAAATGAAATCACATATGTATATATATTTGTAATTCTCCAATATCACAAGGGATACATACATAATTCCATCAGTCAGTCATGCGTGATTCAATATTGTCTGCTGCCTATTTTTAGATGTAGTTGTTCATATAGAGTATATTATAGGCGGGCATGCAACAGTGAAGAATTTCCAAAATCTGTTCGAATACTAAAATAGATGATTTAAATGTCAGATTCTACACGAAAAAATAAATAGCTGTAGTAGAAAGAAGAATTGCATTAATATTTTTACTCATATAATGGTTTAAATCGCACTCTCTCGCTCCTCCTAAAACAGACTAATACGAATGGTAAAAAATATATTGCCTGCAACTTATTTCGGGACAAATAAAATCGACAAAGCATTTTTAAATAAAAAAATAATTTCAAAATGATAGGGGAACATAGGGTATATCCACATAAGTACATATATCATATCAGTTAGCGATATATACCTATAAATTAATCTATCGGTAATCAACATAAAAATATAAGTCTAACTCTTATTTCTACAGTAATCGAAAACTCATAGACCAAAGTCGATATGAAAACCAATTACTATATAATATGCTAAGTGAAAGATCAAAATAAGTATAATTTGTTGACAGCTGATGGACACTGAAATGAGTTATAACATATACTAATTATACAAAAATACACTTCGATTATTCAAGTTTTAGTACAATTTTCGAGGTGTTACTTTTGATATTCTGAGTTGGAATAATTTGACCTTCAACACCACCGAAGTTAAACAGGTGTAATAAGTTGGACTCTAAAAATGTAACTCAAAAGCACTAGTGGATCTAATCGAAAAATATTAGATAACAATAAGATTGTTGAGATATTAGGAGTACCATCCGATCAACTTTAATAGTTTCAAAAAGTTGGTTTCTAAATTTTAGCATCACGATTGATAGATATAGTAATCGCCAATGGTACCCAGCGGAAAATACCATTTCCTGACTTAAATTTTCATAGATATATATTTATTATTTAGCGCAAAGATCTTATCGTGCAAAATTGCATAAGTACAGAAATTGAAATGTGAAATTAATTATGAATACAATATTGCATTAATATTTTTTAATATTCTGGTATATTTATAATATTAGTGAAAATCATATAATAAAAAAAAACTAATACAATGGTAACAATAGACTCGATGATAAAATAGTTAACAACTTTCTTCAGCTCACACACCCATACATACCTATTAACAGGTTACATAAGCTGTTACTGATAATGTTAGGAATTTAACTTATGCGGAAAATATGAATTTATACGTACATATTGAACGAAGAGGCAAAGTAGCACAACATCCTCTAATTAGATTTATCAATAATCGCGTAGGATGCAAACGATGCCATCACAGTAACTGTACTTCGCCAACTGTACTTACCTTATTTATTGTCTTAAACTGGAATGTTCTGTTATTTACTGTAATAAAACGACACATGATAGGGATATATGTACACCTACCGATATATATTCTAACAAGTAAATCTGCCTAGAAATTTACACACGGCACATGTAAGGCGACATTCGATATATGAATTACTTAACCTTCTTAATAAAAGCTAGCTACACAAAGAAAACATATTCGAGATGTTACAAAGGAGCTACCTGTCTTGTAGAAGGAGAGTGAAAGGCTGAAGAATGAAGGAATCAGGCACCTGAAAGATGTCTAAAAGTTCGCCTAAATAATGCTTGCTTACAGATAATTACAATTGTGAATGTTGTTATTATAGAAAATAAGAGCATAAAGAAAAATGTATTTGTTAAATGCGATTCTTATATGATCACAGCCTAAATTCGCATAAAATAGAGATTTGACAACAAATTAATTCCAATACGACCAAACATAATAATAAATTCCTCCAATTTTTCATTTCACTTACGCCATCGTCATAATGATGATTGACTGTATACTAAGAACCGAATAATTTTAATGCAATATACTCTAAATATTTAAGTGCAAAATAAGGTGGCTTCATATCCATTAAGTGTCTCACTAATACATATAATAAAAGCTCTTACGATCCATATTATAAAGTATATATATATATTTTTTTATCGCCAAAAATGGCAAAAAGCTGGTTAGCTACAGACAATTTTAAAATATATAAATTC
>JAYRBW010016797.1:0-12931 GCA_036023295.1 Invenusta paracnida | reverse complement strand
TATTATGATCGCTTGAAAATAACGCATATGTTCAAAACTTTTTGTAATAAATGATATAAAGAAAATGGCTTTTCTTTTTATATAATTACTTTATTTATTTTCGCATTTTCAAATAAGTCTTAACCATAGATATTGTACTATACATCAACATCAACATAAACATTAACATGTTTGATGTAGGTATATACAATATATTTAGTTTTAACGAATTAAATTGGGTGATTATTAAGTAAACTAGAGTGAGATTACTATGAGACATTGATGTAATTGAATCAAATACAAGAACTACTTGAAATACCTGGACGGTGTTTGTTTTATAGGCCAAGAGACGAAAGGCTTTCGAAAACGTATTTTTTCGTATACAATTTAAATTTTTTTTCAATTAATTAATTTTCATGTTGTTGTCGATCAGATAATAATATTTTAAGTCAAGCGGTGCTTAACACGTTATAGTTATAATCATACTTATTAATAATTAGATATCTCTATGGTTATAGCGGTTTTAGATCATGAATCGTTAAAATGAAGTCATTGCAGACAGTTTGTAATCTTTCGGCAAAGGCTTGTATGGGTTCGTTAGTATATATCATAGATATCGGATATATATAGTTTATATATAACGCTAATCCTAACGATTTTGATATCTATGGTATGTGCACTACACTTTTGGCGAGTAAGAGACTGTTTTTCAATTATTGAAAGGGTAGCTGTGGATTACTTCTAGATGTGTAAGATTCTCGTTCCCTGTGATTCGACCCACAGATGATGTATGCGTACATGTCTGTCGTTAGTATTTAATTCTCTACAATGTTGAATAAAATCATTCATTCAGTCCGCGTGAATAGGAAGTATTCTTTTAAAATTTGCGTCCAATTAAAACGATTGTGCAGCAAGGGCTATTTCTTCTACTTCTGGATGATTTCAAGCATTATTTTGTATGCTCTACATATACATATTCTAAAATCATGTATACATATATGGTGTAACTTTTTATTTTATTAATTAATCCACATTATAGAATATTTGTGGTTACTCGAATAGATATAGGTAAGTTATGATATACTCGTAGCATACATTTTTATTGTTGAGAGCTGTTTATCCATCAAGAATAGATAACGCATATATATTCACAAATAATTGACTTACTGAGTGAGTTGATGAATTGCGTCAAATTTTTATCGTGTATTGCAATCACAAAACAAGCAATTTAGTGAACAGTAAATATCAATATTAATCAGTATATCAAATAAATAGTTTCAGAGTGAGATTAAAATTATACCAAATAACTAATTGCATGTAATTAGTAATAATATTTTGTGACTTACATCTCAAATTTTTAAATTTCTATAAATACTAATTCCTTTTTTGAACTTATTGGAGAAACACAAAGTATGGAACACAAAGTACGGCAAGATATTTTAACCATTACTCTATTCTTGGTTCAAATAAACAATATTACAAAATATATACAGTCAATACAAGAGATATGTTAATTAATCAAAGAAATCAAAGAAATCAGAAGTATATTTGACATGTAAGTATGTAGATATATGTTTTAACTGATCAATTGTACAATATAAAATTATTCGTGTATTTAAATAGTAATAAAAATAAAAGCACTACCGTTAAAGATATGTATCGAAAATATTGGAGTCAAAGCAATACTAAGGAATTATTAATACAGTATAATTAAAAAATGTAAATAATAGCTTTATCAGTGTAGCTTAGTGTTAGAACAATTTGAAATAATAAAATATGCAGATAGAATAGTATTTCAATATAAAATGTCGATTTAGTGTAATTCAATATATTATGTACTTTAATAAAAATTGTATATGTGCTCATTTATAATGCACAGTTATGAATAATTTTCTGCTATTTCCAAAAATATAAAAAGTTTAGGTGATATGACCCATGTAACCAATCAGGTATCTATTTAATATTTTTACAATAAAAGGACACCGTTTTTCATGAAAGTGTTCAGTGGTGAGACGACATTTCGCGTCCATCGCGACTGTCATAACCGCCATTCGATAAACCATTACCGTTTCGATATTTACTGCTTGCGTTATTCATACTGCAATAAGAATATTAAGTTGTATAATTGAAACATATTTATAAGACATACTTGTACTGTACTATGTATATCACATAGTCTAAATTGTAATGTAAACACCATGCTCAGAGTCAATTGACTATATTATCTATATAAGTAAATATAAATATGTATAAGAAATTAATCAATTGGTTTAGAATATTCATTTATTTAAAAATAGTTAAAATCTGATATATACATTCAATTAGAAACGTTAAAAAAGTAAAATACATAAATAAAATATAAATATGTTTTATTGAAATTTTATAATTTATACCTCATATACAGAAAACCATACAGTAGAAATTTATAAAAGTTTAAATTATCAGTTATTAAAACATTTGAACACGTTTAAATGACTACGCACGGCTGATAACTAACAATTGAAATGAACTAAATATTGTTCTCTTACTTGTCAAGGGGAATATTGTCATCTGCACGATGCTCTCGGTATACGCTGAAATAAATTATAGGTATCTTTGAAATTATTATTTAATTTACAAGGCAATATTATTTGTTTCTTGAAAAAAAGCAAGAAACCTTTTTGGCAATCACCTCAAAAATTATAATATATATATATATTTCTTTTCAAAATTTAAATATTTCACTCAATTAAAAAATTATAGATGGATAGGATATATGCTTTTCAAACCATAATACTTCGTATATATTGTAAAATATATTTATTAATAAATTTCATTTGCTACAAATTCAAGCAAACATAGGAGTTACTAATATGACAGAGTGAATAATAGCGTAATGATTGCTATGTGGGGAAATCGAGTAATATATTTATAAAATATATAAAATCTATAAATACTTATTGTACTGAAGACTTGCAGTTTTAATAATTATAAATCTCACTTTATAATATAATATATCGCAAACCACAGTAAGGAATAATATAAAATATAATTTTAAACTCAATTATTTTCTAAGAAAGTTTTTAGTTTGTAATTATATAATTCTACATGAAATCATTATTTAAAAGTAGTTAGGTTTATATATTTAGGTATAAGGTTATCTTTAAAAACGGGTATGAAACAAAAATCGTTCCCTAATACAGAGATATACGAATACCCTTTAAACAAAAATGCAACAAAAATATATTAAATTAGTCATACACATTTTTATATTTTTCATAATTTTGTCTTTTGGGTTTTTTAATTACAGTTAAGTCGAAGGGTACATATTATGGTTCACTAATAAATCAATCTACAATCCAAATGCACATATTTAAAGAAGAATAGAGAGGCTAAATTTACTTACGGTTCATCGCCGTCACTTCTGTATTCTTCAGACTTTCGGTACAAGCCGGCAAGTTTGACAGCAAATATGAGGGCGGGAATGAGAAATAGTAGGGTTCCACCCAAGCCTCCCCAAAATCCGTTCTGTGATTAAATAGATATTGAATTAATTGGTATTCATCGAATAGGTATTCATATCAAATCAGAGGAAAACTCAGATGCACTTTGCGTCTTCAATAAAATTTTGAGTCAATTTTATATAGAAATTCCTGTAAACATAACACTCGTTTATTGTTTACAAAATCTAACAAAGATGAGTATATCCAGTTTGTTTATAATAGAAACAAAAACAGGGCCCAATAAGTACTAAATAGGAAGTAGTTATTATACCGATTATAGACATCATTCTCACGTGGAATTTATAAATATTTTTAAATTTAAACAAATTACATTAAAAAATTTGCGCACACACAATGATAGATAGCCGAAAAGACTTTAACATTGAAAAAGATTAACAATCGCCGAATATCTAATTTTAAGAAAAATATTGAAAGAAATTGTAGTAAAATAATATAAATAAAAAATAGTTCGAGAACTATAATGTAAAATATGTAAGCGTTTATATATGAAGAAAATTTAATTTATATGATGAAAAAGAAGCGGTATTATAATATGAGAGAATATTGTATTATTATTAATATTATTATTGCTAACATGAATTGTTTATTAAAACAGTTAATTATTATATAACTATTTATTTATTTTATCATTATATTTTTGTTTATTATAACGTAATAAAATTAATATATATAAAATTGTATTGTTATTATTGCTAACACGAATTGTTTATTATGACTATCAAAAGTTGTTGAATAGAGATTTATCATAAACAATCAACTCTGTTTGTTTGTAATAATTTTGGTTATGTTTATTATAACATAAACCGGTAAAATTTAGATATTATAAACAACCGAGAACAATCGAAAATATGAAAAGACCTACTGGTTCGATTAAAAATTGAATGACAATTCGACGCATCTTAAATTTGGATATATATAAAAAATATAGTTCCTGAACTTGGTTTAGTTTAAAAGCTCATGTTTATATTATTTTTATCGGGTAGCGAATCGTGTAAGAACTACGTTTTGGTGTTATAAGAGTTATTTTATGTATACATATATATATAATTACGTACATATATGTAATTTTGTGAATACAATAAATATTTATATTTTGGTCAAACACTAAAACTAAATTTTGCATTTTAAACGTAGAAATAATGTAGAAATGTAAAAAATGTAGAATAGTACAAAATAATATTTTTCTATATAAGAGATTATAATAAATGTAGAGCATGATTAATACTTACGTAGGGGCTTATTACATCGATACAAACTACATTAATAACATGGTTGAGAGCATCAGAGAGACTTTTGCATTGTATGGAATCTAACATTGTTTTAATAGTGCTATTAATGGAAGTTTCAATGGCTGTTGCCAGCTGCAATATCGTATTATTCAATTTCTAAAATGGAAAATAACAAAAGATTCAAGATATTTGATTAACTTTCATAAGAAATTTCATTCAGATTCACATTTGAAAATGAAACAAAGCATTAATAAATTGTTTTACAAATGTAGAAATTCTTTGAATATTTTATAAGAATAATTTTTACATTTAAATAGTTTTCAATTTTGATTTTTACAACTAAATGATAGAGTATAAAAATTATAAAGTGACGAAATAATCTTAATATCATATTTTTTAGCAAACAGCATGAATTAATGTATATTCATGAAAAATATTTAGTGTAAATTCAATTTCTTAATGCTTGCTTTATGCAACATATAGAGTGTGAATTAGATGCAATATTGAAATCAGTCTAAATTGTTGCTAAAAGTTGAATATAATACTAAAGAATCATTACTTAGTAGTTTATACTAGATAATAATATCATACAATACATGATATATTATCATTACGATAATAATAATAACAATACTATTTTTTATTATAATAAAACTCATCTTAACCAAATTTAAATATAATTAGCTTTTTATATATTAGTATAATATTAAACTTCTTCATATGACGACATATTTTTTTACATACCTTGAGTAAAATGTGATCTGTCAAAAATAAATTCATCTAATAAAGTATAGTTTGGAGTTATAAAATATTTTGGTTGGTTAGGATAAATTTCATTATAATTTGCGCTTTCTTTATAGAGTTTTAAAATATCTTAACCTATAAAATAATAGGGAGGTTTAATTTTCCAATATGTTTTTGTTTAAAATGAAGTAGATATCGAATATTTGAATGGATTGTTTAATCAAACTTTTATTCTATATTAAATATTTCGTTAGATTGCTTTCTCGGGTAGTTCTATAATTGTTGGTGTTTTTCACTTACACAATATTTAATTTATCAACAAGAAAATCATATACTCGTATATAATATAATATAATATAATATAATAAGGTATACATCAAATAGTCACTTAAGATAAATATGTAATAAATCATTTTAAATCTGATTTGATAAATATAATAAACAAAATGTCAAACAAATATATACTTACTTCATCAAAAACACTATTTGTAAGATTTTTTGAAGTTGTTAAAAGACTATCTAAGCGCTTTACGCTTTGATTAAAATTTTGGACCGTCGTAAAATATTGTTTCAGGGAGTCTTGATTGGCTTGCAAAGGAATTGTTGTAGTTTCCAAAAAAGTTATTTCAATCGTTAGATTAGACTGTAGAAATAAAAATAAAAATAATTACAATGATTTTTAGTATTAGTAGTATTAATATAGCTATATTTTAGAGTAGTAAATATTAAAATGCAACATACAAGGAAAGAATATGCATATATTCATGGAGTACTTGAAATAATTTTAAAGTCTGAACTTGCATGTTATGTTAATAATATATTTTATTGCTCTATAGACATCCCAACAAGGCATCAGTATATAAGAGTTATTAAGTACTCGTAGAAAAAATAAAACAATGGTAAATTCTAAATTTAAATTTTAGTAAAATATTTGTAAAATATTTTAAGCGTTTTTAAGTATGTTTCTTTTTTATACATATATGTAGTATTTTCCAATATACATATTTCTATAGAGAAAATGTCGACACAAAGACATTTCGAAGAATCATATTGGCTAATATGTATTTCAATTGTATTTCAAATTTAATTAAAACTAAATTGGATACCATAGTATGTGATAACTTTATTTCAGTGTGTATATAACAGGTAATAAAAATATTTGCGTTACAGGGAATATGTTACATTTTTTTTAACAAACATTTATGGTATAGTGTAACATTATCTGTAATGGGCGTGGCACAACCGATACAATTAACGACAACCCTAACAGTATTGACAGTTGATAGCAAAGGATAATACTGGAATTGAACTAAAAATGGAAATACAAAAACTGATGCTGTATAAAACTAGGATAAAATGTACCCATAACATACATAAGTTTACTTTAAAAATATCTGCTGATTTTAATATATGCTGTGGTGTCAACTGCAATACTGTTTATAATCATGTTTTATTAATTGTTTCCTTATATACTAAGTGTATACGTAAGTGTATTTGTTAAGGCCTCGTTTGTATTAAAATTATAATATACGTTTATTTGAATACGAGTAATAATTATTTATTCATCTCTTCTACTTAAATGTCTACTTTATATACGTTAAAAATATACTCAATAAACATACGAATATTCTTGACTATGCATAAATTAGAGCAATGGTGTGCCTACATCTTCATTTACTTTTAGCTGACTACATGTCCATTATAGACCGAATTGATCTCATTCCAACTGTTAAATACAGTGGAATGTGATTACAGAGTAGTTTTCATTTAAATAAATAAATAAAATTTAATGCAAGGCAATGCTACAGAAAGTCTTAATAAAAAATTGGGCGACGTAATATAGAACCAGCGAATATCAATGGTCTGATTTATGACAGAAGTGAATAATAATACGTATAAATTATTTAAGCTACATTTAAGCTAAGGGCAGTTATTAAAATTATATAATTATTTACGTTAGACTCCTTTTCTGTTGTGCATCGGATTAACCGACAGGATATGCTTACTATAAGTCCGGCAATGAAATGTGTGAAAAATGTCGTGTCACCTCTACTTTTTCCTAGGAATATTCCGCTGTCAATCAGTAGATTATACTCTGCTGATCATATTACTTCAGAATAGTAAATTTAGTTCACTTGAAGACTGAAGATTAAAGCTCCTCGCAAAATAACATTTATTAATACCAAACTGAATAACTAAGAAATACCCGGAACAAGTATAGGATTCGAACTATACCAAATTCAGTGTAATAATGAAATTAGTAAGTGCTCGAAAAAGAGGGCATAGTACAGTCCATTCACACGCTTATCGATTACATTGTGCTAATTTGTAAATATATTAAGTACACGTATATCAAACGAGAAATCTAAAAAATTATGCCATTTTTGTTTGAATAAGCTTTTTTTTATTATCCTTTTCGATTTGAGGGTGTGACATAATATATCTAGAAATAGAAAATTTCAAAAATATTGAAAAAAATATCTACTGTGTAAACATATTCAACTTTATTAATATTAATTCAATTTTAACTGTGAGTCATTTTTTAAATAACGCAAAAATCATCTAAAAAAGAAATCCATTCAGCTTATAGTAAGATGTAGAAATAATAATAAGTTACAAATATTTTAATTTTATCAAATCAACACTAAATTTATTTTTTAATGAATATAACAATTTCATTAACTAATTTATAAACACGTATACAGTTTTACCATAGAAAATGAGTTAATAAATTCTTAATATGATAGCAGTATTGGACTTGACAACGGTTTTGAAAGGTATATACAACAATATAAAGTCACCTGTTCAAATACATTTATTCAAAAAGTCACCCTCATTTTATTTATGATATGTAAGTTGCATTTTAGTTCAACAATTGAGATTATACATTGATTGATTTACATAGTTTTGATGTAAAATAAATTACAACATTTTAATAAAATGTCAACAATGAAAAGTATAATGAAGTTTTAAACTGTCGTTTCCTTCCTTTTTGCTATTCCTATCTATAGTTCTGTCCGCATTTTTTAAACTTGTACTTTATCAACTAATATCGTAAAAATTATTGTAATACATTTTTGAAGTTACTTCATATTTTAATGTTTAATGTGAATAGAAAATATTACACTCTATTTTTCAGACATTCATTAACCATCTTCAGTGTTTTTGGACTCCATAAAATTCTACAAAACTAATTGTTTTCTAGGATTAGATTACTTTTGAGATTGTCATTTAAAGTGAAATACAATATATCTTTAACATTTTGAGATGCTGATAAATATGGAAAACTTTCTTTGAACAGATGTTATCATATTTTTCAAGCATATATTTTATTTTAGCTGTTATTAAAATAAGTTTAAAAATTATTTCGGAAATTTCAACAAAAATAAATGATTAATAAAGTTATATGATGTAAGTTTTACTTAGTTGTATTTAATATGTTAATTAGTAATATAGTACATAAAATATATCCAGTTAAAAATGGGTTCAATATCCTATTTACATGATTAGGAAATAATATTTTGAGATGTGATAAAGTGATAATAAGTAAAAAATATAATGACTGATAAGAAACAAAACACTCACACTGGTTATGTTTTTTAAGTCAGCAATAAATTTTGTCATATTCTGTACGTTAGTAACATTCTTGCCAGTCTGGAATGAAAATAATAAAAAAAGAAGGTTATAACAAAGGATTACAATATTCGTAAACAACATTCAATCAAAAAGTCTCTTTGAATCTATCCATTTTTGTTTGTCGCGTCTGCAGGCGCGTTGAACTTCTGCATTACTCTCTTTGTATTTCATCATGTCTAAGGCACTGCGGTTTTTTTCAAAGATTTGGAAATAATAAGAGATTAAACTATTTTTGATGCTTGTAACTAAATATACTTTTCCTAATCAGATAAATGAAGTATTAGAAAATAAAAGCAGGATTCGAAAATATATGGTGAATTTACTATAATAGAGATATTTTATCACGATGGAGTAAAACGTGTAAAATGTGTAGCTGAGTGTTTATTTAATAAGTAATATTTTTGAATACATAAATCGCTAGGGAGATTTCAAACAATGATTCAGCTTAGGCATTTTCTATTTTTCTCTAGAATTACAGGTTGATTTTAAATAAAATAAGATACATTTAAGTATAATATGTTTATTAATGGCTTTACATTGAAAATCAGTCAAAGCATTTATATATAATAAATATATATGTATAAAGTGGACTCCGTTTATTAAAGCTGCACTTAATAGGGCACTTCGCTTATTGTTAAATAACTTATTATGAGGAATTTGCACACAACTGATTTTGATTTCATTAATCTAATAATGTCACAGCTTAAAGATTTAACTCTAAAATAATATAGATATATGTACTCTGCATATAATACTCTATGTACATAAAATAATAATGAAACCAGGACACCAAAGGCAAATTTGAAGTATGTAATTAAATTTATTGTTTTTGTATATTAGTAGGTTCTTATATTTCATATAAAAACGTACCGTATATTAAAGACAAAACGAAAGTATATCGATTAATTTTAATTAAAATGCTACACATAAACTTCCTACCATATATTTATTTTGAAATATATTTGGCCTTATTTCTGGTCACGGCGTGATTAAAATATTCTTACAGCTTCATGAGAAGATAGTCTGATATGTGTAAATTGTGTGGATGCTTATACACACAATTTAACTTATACATGCGTAACTTATTTACAGCACTGTAAGAATGTCTATTTTACGTAACTCACTATACAAACTTTTTAATTAACCTCTGCATCATGCAATACAAAAAGCACACAAATTTGGGGTATACAATGTCTTAGATTCTTACTAAACCATCTTATTTTTCATTTCATGCTTATTAACATTAAATATTCATTATAAATGATTTTCGAATGTTATACGTATGTATTTTATTCTAAATGAATGTATGTATATATAGCATACCAGCATATAATTCAAGATGAATTAAAATACAGTTTAAATAAAACTTACTTTCATAACATTTGATTACAAATAAAACACAAATGCATTTTTGAGAAGGAACGTGTATTTTTGTTTGCATAGTTGTTTTCATATTGTCTTTAAAACAAATAACACATTTTCTATTTGGTATTAAATTTCTGTGTAACTATCATATTAAATTTTTTTGAAAAATTAAAATGAACTAAAAGTAGATGAAAATAATTGATAACAAATATAACATAGAATAAATGGTTTTACACATGATTAATTATTTAATAGATCATCTTTAAAGTAAGCTTTACGACAATGCTATAATAGTAAACACTACTTTTTTAGACTTAAAAAACCCACTTTTTTATTAAATTAATATATACAGCATATTTTTAAGTATACAAAAAATGGCTTTATCTCCATATATTATGCATGTCCATTAAACTTTAGAAAAATTAAATCAGTATCATAAATTGCATATTTAAACAACTTACCTCTTCAATTGATACGGTGAAGTCTTTTGACAAATCTTTCAAGTCTAAATTTTCCAATTTCTCGATGACGTCACCCAAAGCCTTTATTGTAACTTCCGATTTAACTTTATCTCTCATTTCAGTTTCCAATTGGTTTTTGAGCTAAAAGAAAATGATATAGCAAAGAAACAATAATAATAAAAATAACAAATTAACAGTGACTGTAATAGGTATATTAAATACATAATTTATTGGAAATTAAAACAGAAATTGTCTATTAATGTAAATGTTTTGACTATAGATAAAAAAGATAATAATTAAAACACAATATAGAATATATTAGTTAATATATAAAAATGAATTAATATTCTCAATATGAAAAAATAAGAGGGAAACAATACAATGTAAATTTTTATTATTTTATATTTTTTTCAAGTTTAAAAATGTACTAACTGAATTTATAGTACAATAGAACTTTTAGCTTAAATGGGTAATTAACTTATGAATATGAATGCTGAATAAAAACAAAATTTGGTAACAATAATTTAGCTTTCATTTTTAGAAACCTATTTTAAGTTTAAGAAACACTTAAGTTTTTATATTTTTTCGGGAATTTATAAGTTAAAATAGAACAGTTGTTTGTTTGAGTGAGCAAATAGGATTCAATTACTTTCATTACCAATGATACATTATTTTGATATGTACCTATATTCCATTTGTTCAAGCTAAATTTAATACTACATTTTAATTTAGTGCGTTCATTACGTCTCTAAGTTATAATTTAAGTTAACTATAAGTGAAGAGTCTTCTTTTCTCTCAGACATGTTAAAACTCATTTTATATTAAAAGTGGATGAAATCATTAACAAATATATTTGTTAAAATCAATATATATTATTCTCAAGAATCATAATTTAATAAATTATTAAAACTATTATAAATTGATTCAAATAAGAAAGTTAATATTTAAAAGAGTAAATGACTGTTAATAGATGCTCGCATTATATGCGAATATACCATAACTTTAAATTTAAATTTTGTGTATGTTAGACATTGAAACCTTAGTATTTATGTAACTTAAAACGACGATAACATATTGGAAGATATCGTAACAAATTTATATATTATATACACTCTGATACAATGTTAATAGTAGCAATTTACTCATAGAAATTAATCAAAAGTCATATGTTGAATGAAGGGTGAAATAATCTTTAGGGTGTACTACTATTTATATGAAGGTGTAATTTTTTATGCATAACTTCATATTATTATTAAGTATTTAAATAAATATCCTGCACCATAATAAAAAAAAACTTGTCGTTTTTTTCAATCACTGAATTACAAAGAAATTAGTTTTAACTGGTAAAAAGTTACACTTACATTATCAATGGCGTTAGTAAGCGTATCTATGGGGAGTCTCAGATCAAGCGCTTGATTCAAATTTTTGGTTTGACACTGGACAAGTATTCCATCTAGTGGATTACTGGTGAAGTTCTCAATTGGATTTGGAAACCCTATGAGTTTGAGGGTTTCTTTGATGAGATTATCCATTTGTTTGACTCCACCAGGCTGCTGGTTGGTGACATATCGACAGAATTCGGTTTGCATGAGTCCCCCCGTGATAAAGAAAATGATTGTAAGGAGCATGATGAGAGACGAAAAGAGAAATGAGAAGGCCACACCACTGAAATTAACAGAGTGACAATAATAAAAGTTGTATTTTCTAATAAAGTAACACATTTTTATGTGAATTTGCGTGAAAACTATGATATATGCATCTGAATGTATTGAAGTGAACAGCAGCAGCAAAGTGATACTGAAGCAAAGAAACATGAAGCTTTCACTAACATCAGCCAGAAGTATTCTTCCATCCCCACCCATGTATATACGGATGGCTCTGCAGCAGAAGCAAACCAAAATGGAGGATACGGCGTTGTCATATACAACAAGGCCTCTGAAATTGACTCCCTTTCTGGCCCTGCAGGAAAACAGTGCTCATCATTTGTAGCAGAAGCTTGTGCTCTGTGGAACGC